>SAUE01000032.1:108587-123606 GCA_009724625.1 Deladenus siricidicola | reverse complement strand
GGGGTCGCTATACCCCATCCTAGTAAAAATGTTACAAAATGCACAAAAACAACAAATTTTTATCAGATTCAGGATCGGATCAGCTCGTCATACTCTTTCGATTGACATATTATATGCTAGGAAAATTTAAAAAAAAAAATTTGACGCGCCGCCTGACCGCGCCTCTAGCGCGGTAGCGACGCGTCGCGCGTCAAAAATTCTTTCAGATTCGGAATCAGCGCATCAAATTTCCTGCTAGGCAACAATTTCAACGCAAAATTCGAAAAAAATGGTTTGGGGGGGACAAAGTAAATAAGTACCAATTCAGCTAGATTTTTTTATAAATACCCGTGGAAAGATTGAAGGTATCCAAAAAGTGGTAAAACGATGAATATTTTGGAATGATTTTTAAAGTTTAGAGTGCGGTGGGCGACGGACACCGTGGATAATGAAGGCATGGGTAAAAAGAAGTCAAAATGTTGCTGTATTTACAAGAAAAAGCGAAATTGGGACTCGTCTGACTCATCGGATTCGGTATATATTTGGAATTTTCGGTGATTAATGTCGCATACTAACTGCTATTCGATTACGTAAACCGTAAAATTTTCAATTCCAGGAGTGTGAGACAGGACATTGCCGTGGTCATGTAGAGAAGCATAAGAAGCCAGACAAAGACGGTGATCATGATGGAGCGGAACCCTCACATTCCAAAGATCCACAGTAAACAAATACTGAATTTTTGACGTAAAGACATTAATTTTTTTTCTGAAATGAATAATTCTTCAATGAATAAAGTTTTCAAACAACCAATTCATATCGCAAAAATTTAAATATTCAGAGCTTGAACTGAAAAAAAAATTCGAGGAATATTGACTTTTATCAATTTGAACGATAATTCATTAATGGAAATTTTATCATCCGAAATTAAATTTACATAACAGCGAAACGAGTTTTTAAGTTAATGTTATTGTATATGGAGAATACACGAAATAACAACTAATAGTAACATTCAATCAGATCAGAATTTCTTGCAAATATTACATATTCAGTTTCATCAATGAGGAAAACATAAAATGCATTTCTCCCATTCCTCGATTGAAACAAAGGATGACCTAATTTGTTCTTTTCCCATAGCTGTATGCAAATACCTCGAAATTTCACTTATGATATTTTTAACCAATAAGTGAGATATTTCAATTTCTAGAATTTTTATCAGGTAAGAATATGGGAAAAAGTACTAGGGCCTACTAAAAAATAAATGAATGTCTGACTTGTAGGAAATAGGCATTCAATTTTAATTTTTTAGTAGGCCATAGTGCTATTTTATATGAAGTAGGTGGGAAATAGAGCTTTGTAGACATTAGCCGCTACTAGTTTAAGATTTAATGGATGTTTCCGTCCTTCCTCCCTATTTATCGCCACAAGAACCGCGGCTGAGGCGCGTTAATCCGCTCCGATACGAAGAGCAGGAGGAAGCAAATGAGGGAAATAAACCTGACATTGACTCATCGGTTTACTACGGTACAACCAACGAAACCAGCAGAAATGTAGAGGATCAGAAACAACATCTATTCGGAATTTGCGAAGTAATTCAGGTTCAGGTAAACAACGTAAAGCGTATTTCAAGATGATATTACTTTCTTGTATCAGATACTTAATTAATCTTTGCCAAGAACTTTTCAGAACTGAAATCAATGTATTTAGTTAAGAGGCGCCCTTGAACGAATTGGAAAAATTGTGCGATGGATTGAAGGGAACAGTGGAGAACCGCGGGACCTCTTGGACGAATATCGGGTTTTCAATTTATTTTCTTTATAATGTAAATTCCTTCATAAAAACTACGTTGTATTTAAGCAAAAAGTGTGGCCAGTTTTGGTAGAAGCGGACATGCAAATTAAACTATTGTCAAACACTGTACGCCAAACTATCGACGCGTGCAGCATTAACGAACGTCGTCTTGACTGGCTTTTGGCAGTCCACAAATACCAGGCAATCTTCGAAATATGAAAACATTTTACTATCCTGATGGCGTCTAGAATTTCGGAATGGGGGGGGGAGCAACCAAAAATTTTGCATTAAATTTATGTGAATAAGACCCAAAAGTTTCAATTTTTACCTACGCTTTGCTTTAAAACAAATTTCAATGGGGCAGGGGGCATGTGAAAACACATTTTATTCGCTATCGAAAGTAAATAAGATTCTCGAATTCTAGGTCAGCATTGAAGAAATGATAGATGTACTAACGACGCGAATAAATGATGACATCGAACGGGTATTGACGCTCTATGTACGATGCGGCAAGGGCGGAATTGTGGGGCTCCGCCTCAAATCCTACACCGTTGAATCAATTCAGACCATGCAAAAAGAGATCAGACTCAAAACATTTAGAATCTGAAATATTAAATTTATTTTGCCAAAAATGTTTGGTATTTTACAATAAACAATTTTTATATTCTATCAATGAAAAATTAGTAAAATTAATATAAAATTACACATAAAACAGTGCCAAAACCCGTTATGAAGAACGCGACGAATTCGCAAAAGGCCATTCAAATATTCGAAAAGTCTACCGGATTTCCCACGAATTCACGGAGGTACGCATTTGTGGACGTATGGCGTTGAACAAGACACCATTTTCGGTGCGCTGAGCGCAATCTCGGCAGAGTAACGAGAATCCAATGATGAACCAGGATCGACGTAGAAAAACTTTCCCTGAGCAGCCTAAAATAAATGCTCCAAGAATAATATTATGATCCACCTATCGCTTATGCATTTACCGAAAGAAGTCAAAATTAAAATATTTGCCGATGAGGATAAACTTTATGTTAATCATAGAATTGATCAGAATATCAATTATCTCTAAAACGCATGATCATCTTTAGAAAAAACGGGCAAATCTTTGGGAACTACAAATTTGCGCTTTACCTAGGCAACGATAATAATCATAACTACTTTCTGAACAATATTGAAATACCAACTCTTGATAATAAATTCAGTTTTTCAAAACATATTAATAATATAGCTAAAATGGCTTACTTAAAATTAATTTTTTTTTACAATTCTCAAAACCTTTTAAGGTTTTTTTATTTAAAAAATCGTTAATTTAAACTTATGAAACCTATGTCAGACCTCAGTTAGAATATGCAGTTGAAGTGTGGAACCCAATTTCGAAATTAACAGAATTGAAAAAGAAAAAGTATTTTCAAAGTTTTTAAAAATGCGGAATTAAAATGGCTAAGACAGATAAATACGAAAAAAACTTAAAATCTACAATCTGTTATTTATACGACCTCAAAAGTCAACGCAATCTATTTAATTTAACCATGGTTCATAAGATATTAAATTTTTCTACACACTAGTAATATGAAAAAACATTATATTTACTAAATTAAACGACTTACATTATATAAATGTAATTAAAAACTTGTTCAAAAAATTTTCTTACCTTTGTAAATTTGTTAAAATTGTTTATGCATTTCCGAAAGGGTAGATCTTTGCGAACCAAATCAACGAAATCGATATTATCTTTCTAAAAAAATTCAAAACGATTAATTAACAATTTGAAAAAAAATCGATCAAACCTTTTTCAGCTTATCCAATTCGGTTTTGGCGATATATTCGGACTTATCGTCCGTGAGATCAACCAAATGTTTCGTAAAGCCAATTGAGCCGCGCTTTGGAGTTGGTTTTTCGTCAAATTTTAAAGAGGAATTATTACAGGGATTCTAAAAACATTGGATTAAATTTTTGAACATTTTCTTGCTCTTTTCATTTACCAGTGGAACTTTAAAAGATGTCTCATAGGAAGAGTTCAAATCAAATTCATCCTTCACGCAATTTACTTTTTCTATCCGCTGACGCTTAGCATTCGGAATAGAAGGTTCAACTTTCGTCGAAGCACATGGCATAAATCCATCAAAAACATGAGCTCGCTTATCATTTATTTTTAGTTCCGGCCGTTTAAAGACTATCTAAAAATCGATTGGTGAAAAAAATAGCAAAATTATGTAAAAAATAGGTCATCCTCGTGGGGTCACTGCACTTTACCCCCCCCCCAAGGATTTTAAAACTTTTTTGATGTTTTCCTACGTAGTTTGATGCGCTGATCACGAATTCAATATTCATCTCTGGCGGAACTTCCAAAAAAGTGCCCAAAGTGTGATAACCACAGGAAGAGACCAAGGTAACATATACGAAAAAATTGCTCTTGATCCCCCCCAAAAAAAACCTTGGTCCTCCCTGTCATTTTCGACACCCGATTTGATCACTTTTTGGAATTTACGCCGAAAATGAATTAGTAATTAGCGTATGAAATCACGTAGGAAAACTTCAAGAAATTTTTGAAATTCGAAGAAGGTGGGTGAAGTGCAGTTTATCCTCAAAATGCCAAATTATGTAAAAAGAAGGTCTCGCAATCCAACGTTATTGTAATTAATTTTTCTGACTTCAACGTAATTAAAAATAATTAAAAAAACAAAAAATTTAAAAAATGGCTAATACCAACGATTCGAAAAAGTTGAAGAAAAAAATTTCAACTCATGAACTCGGTACACCGAAAAACAAAGTTCTTTGTGAAAAGAACTTTTTTCAATTTTTTGAATGTCCTATTTTGAGTATTTTTAATATAATATCAAAATAATTGTTAAATAATCACTTCTTCGTTGTTGTTCGAAGAGGTCGAAGGAAAATTCAATGTCTTTTGTGTTAATCCAGAACCACTTCTAAAATTAAAAATTTCAGTATATATAATCAGCGATTAAAACACTAAACTGTATCGACGTTGCCGTAAGCGGTCCGCCAAATATACTTTGTTTCTTGCGTCGGCCTCTGCTGGAATTTGTCGAGAGTGAAGAGTTTTCAAGCTGAAATATGTGCACAAATTTTTAAAGTGGTCTTAATGTTAAAAATTTTTTGGCGAGACGCGAGGGGGCGGTCTGACAAGCATCATTGAAATTTTTGCGTAACCAATTTTTTTAGCGTCATCCAGCAACTTTCCGGTTTTTATTGCATTTTTAGTCTATAATTTCGACTAATGCGTAACCCTTCATAATTGAGGATACATGTATGAATTAAAACTCTCAATTCTTACATTTTTTAAATCAGCACGTATTTCTAAATTATTCATTAGATAAAGTATATAAAAGAAACTCACGGAATTTGAAAACATGGAGTAGTGTAAAGGCAGAAGTCACTGAAACTTTGCAAACTTCGTCAGTAAAATTCTATCTACATATATATACAACAAAAAATTGTTCGAGGTACGCCTACTTTTTTTTTATTAAAATTGGAGCTCAGCCTACTTTACCCCCCCCCCCTCATATTTTTTGGCTCAAACCTCGAAAATCCACAAAAACCACGAGGGAACCCCACTGTGATTTTTTGTGAATGGTGATCAGCGCGTGAAACTGATTTATAAAACATAAAAAAATTATAAATGTATGGGGGGGGTAAACTAGGCTTTTGCTGATAGTTATGAAATTTTGCTCCCGCGAGATCCCGTGAATTTAACGAATTTTAGACCAAATTTAATGAATTTTAGAAAATTTATATTTTTATAAGAATTTTTAATATAAAATTTTATTCCATCACAATGCCTAGCGCCAATTTGAAATTATTTTTATTTTCATTTAGCAAGCTACCAAGCTCCAAAGTAAAACACAAGCTTGTGCACAAGCTTTTCAACTTTAAAAAAGTGGGAATGAGTGGCCGGCCGGCCGGCCGAAACTATGTTCCACGATCGTTCACGATTAGTTCTTCAGAGCCTACTTCTTTTTTTACGTTTTCGCCTTTTTTGGGAGTTTATAAAAAGTACAAAATTAATTTTCCTTAGATTTTTAGTCCGCCGAAATGAGTACTGAATGTCGCGTGCTTCAGGTCAGCAATATTTCTCCGACTGCGACGAAGGACGAAGTCTCTGCCCTTTTCCAATACATTGGCCGAATCGACGAATGCAAGGTATCGAGCGAGAAAATGTTTCTTATTCCTTTTGGTAATTAATTAATGCGGTCGTTCGCCGAAATAGGCTAGAAAGCGATTTAGGGGCTTTCTTGTGCGCTGAAAACGACCGAAAAGTATACTTGGGCTAGTAGGCAAGTCTTGTAGTATGCGGAGCCTAAGCTTTGGGTAGAGCGTTTTCCGAAAAGTATACCTTGGTCCCCCTATGGATTTTGGATATTTGAGGAGTGCAAAAACCGGTTTAATAGGTCGACCGCCGAGTTTTTTTCAATTGCTCTCGCTTTTAGCGCACAAAACCCGGAATTTTTAAAATAATCGAATATCTTTTTTGGGTCCATATCTATACTTGGGTTTTGCTTTGCTAGGCCTATTTTATTTTATTTATTTTTTCTATTTTCAAATTAAGGTATCTAATTTTATCTTCGTGAATATTCATTTTCAAAAGTTTACTTCTTTTTTCCAGTTATATCCTACGAACGGCACTACTACGGTGGCGCAGACAAAGCCGAAGTTCGCATTCATTAAATTCAAAAAGGAGAAAGCCGTGAAATTGGGCCAACATTTGACGAACGTCGTCTTCATCGATCGAGCGCTGGTTTGCGTACCGGCAATGTCGAGTTTGTTTGTTTTTTGCATAAAATGTTTTTTATCTGACTACTTATGATTACACCCTGTACACTCCGGACTTTTAATTATTTGCGAAAGTTGTAAATTGCAAATGAATTTAATTTGCGATTTGCGAAAATATTGGAATCGCCAAATTTTTACAAATCGCACTTTTTTGCTGAAAAAACAGCAAAATCGCAAATTTTACCACCTTGATATGCATATGTGTATATGTAGCAGATTTTTCTTGATTTATACCAATTTTTCTTTACATTTTTTAGTTTGTATTTGATTTAAAAGATCAATTCAAGGTACGATTCCCGACGAAGAGACGGCAATGCAAAACGGTGGTCCTGCCCTTCCCGGTCAGCGACAATTGCCGCCGAGCGTCACCAATCAGGAACTGGACGTGGGAGATGGTCAAAATATGGTTTCTTTTCAATTTTTTGCTTACATGGTTTTGAGCTAAATTCAGCGTGATCACCCTCTCCATTTCGAAAAATCGTATCATCCAAAAAATAACCGTGAACCGTGATCTACGGTTATTTTTTGGATGATACGATTTTTCGAAAAAACTCAAAAATGGGTACTTTTATAGTTCGTCCCCCATATGGATTTTTTCATTTCCAATTCATTTTAGGTGTGAAAACGTTGCCCAACAGGTAAATGAAAAAATCCATATGGGGGACGAACTATAAAAGTAAAAATGAATAGACCGGAAATAATGTCAATTGTTGAACAGCTCTTAGAGGGTTCTTTAATTTGAAAGTACGGTTATTGTTACAAAAAATTTTTAATATTTTGTATACAGTACTTTCCGAGTCCAACATATTATATCCAATATTTTCAAACGTCGCTGTTTTTGAAAAAAGCGCTCATAAAAAGGCTTAATTATATCTTTTTTTGAGATTTTCACCACCGATCCCACACTGTCTTCACTGGGACTGCCACAGTATCCGCCACTACCGTCGTGCACAGAACCGTCGAAAATCGAAGAGATTCGCCGTACCGTGTACATCGGAAATTTGGACAAGAACTACGATGGCGACAAACTCATGGCCTTCATCAATGCCACCATCGGCGAGGTATCCCTTATTTGCGAGTATATTCCCAAAATATGAGACGACATTGTCGAAAAAGTATCTGTATGTAAAATTATAGGTCGAAAATTACTTTTTGAATAATCTTTGCGACCAGGTTAATTTTTATTTTGATACGTCTAAAATAAAAATTTGAAAGCCAAATTGAATAGCAACTTTTCCTATTTGAAGGACATTTTTTTGTAGAATGTGCCGAACCCAAGAGCTAATCATAAAGTCGTCTTCAAAAAGTTTCAGCCCTACATACTTTCGTGGTGATCGTTGAGGTACTAGATTACGGTATTCGAGCTGTACGACACATGACCGTAATTTGTTTTTTAGGTTATGTATTTGCGAATGGCGGCCGGTAACGACAGTTTGCCTTGCGGATACGCCTACGTGGAATTCACGAACCAAAATTCCGTACCGTTAGCCCTACAGAATAATGGAATCGACTTTGATGGAAGACCTCTACGGTACCTCAATAATTTTTATACTTTATGAACGATTTATTTTTGTTAGTGTTATATAGAAAGAAAAGTTCTGAAAAGTCAATAAATGTGCTAATTTCAATGATTTAGTTTTCTTATGATTTTGCATTAATTTTCCTTTTTGTAGGATTCAGCACTCTCGTGTGGCAATCATCAAACCTCAGCGCAAAACTGTAGATCAAGCCTTGGAAGAGGTGGAGGAGGCGATAAAAATTAATGAAGGAAAATCCACAATAGGTATTTTATGATTGATGAATGTTCTTTGAAATGTAACGATATTGAATTTCCAAATTTCAGCACGTACAACTTCTTCGGTAAGTCCGATTAGGCGACATTCTAAATCCTCCCGTAGACGCTCTCGGGATCGTGACGAAAGGCGTCGATCACGGTAAGTGATTTTTTTATTTCAATAATAAGTTTTTGGGGCCCTAGCGCGTTGTAATTATACTTTTAAGATGATGTATCATAAATAATAATTTTTTCAACTTTTTTTGTGCAAGGCTCATTGAAATTAGAAGCTCGTAAAAAATCGTTAAATCTTATCTTGAAAGTGTAAACCCAGCGAGTTCTAAGCATAAGAATAAACCCATAATGACAAATTTTTAATTATCTTTTTTAGACATTCTCCGTCTCCTCGCAAACGCTCTCGGGATCGTGGTGAAAGGCGTCGATCAAGGTAAATTATTTATTTAAAAATCAATGAAACGCACACGAAAGAAAACAATATTGTATGTTTAGCCAACCGATTAACAATACGCCAATAAGGGGTGGTTAAAATATTTTAATTTTCCCGCAATCAACACTTTTTTGTTAAATTACAAAAGGTCCAAATCCGTGATCTTTCGATGTAGTAGCATTTGTATCAATCCATAGTCTTGATGTAATTATCGATGGATATAAATAACTAAATTAGTCAATAAATAAGATGGTCTAAGGACTTTTAGCTCGCCCGTTTTCATAAAAAAAAGCTTATCGATGATCATGTCGAAAAAACCTAATTTTGTTAGTTCATAAACGTTTATGTTGTTGTTGAGTTCCTACAAATATAAACCCATCGTTTAAATATGGTTATTACAATTTTAAAAATTTATTTAGGTCACCGAGAAGGAAGCGATCTCGGGCCCGTGATTAATTATTTATGTTATTATGTTTCCTGAATGTCCTTTTGTTGCATTTTCCCGACAAATATTAAAAATGTTTAAATAAATTTTTTTTAATTGGTTTGGACTGAATGAAGTCACAAATTTAGCAAACGACGTCGAAGTCTACAAAATAATTTATTACAAAAACTTTAGTTAAAAGACACATTTTCTAACCTTGCTGCCATGCATTAACACCAACAACAAAAAATTACGCGTACCTAAAAAATACAATCCAAAAAAGCTCAATTTCGGCGGCTATCAAACCATAAAAATAAATAATTTGATTTACAATTAGAAAATGAGTATTCCAACATAATATTACAAATAATATGCTAGAACACAGGCATAAATAAATTACTATTTTTCATTAAATACATAGGTTCAGCAATGGCAAAAACTCAATGGATTCCTGCGCCAAAATTTTGAACCAAAAAAGTGAAACCGGCATTGGAAAATATTATAAACTATTATTCAAGACCAAGGTATTTATTCACTCCCTGAACAATTGTGACGATTAACGGCTGCCATGCCACTAAATATCGAATCCAGTCCAGTAATTGTCCGTAGAAGAGATGAGGTTTTTCCCAACTAAAAGCGCGAAAATACACATAACATATAAATTTGATGTTAGCTATTTTAAATTAAAAAAACAAAATGAGAATTTCATAGTACTCACGGATTTTTGAACATTCTCTTTAGATCGACTTTCTCCTTGCAATAAGGACAAGTTTGAAGTTTTCCCACCACGCACCAACCGCGTATGCAAAATTCGTGGAAGGTGTGATTGCAGGAAAGTGTGTACGATCTTTCGTCTACCACGTCAAGCTCGTCGATGAGCGACATGCGTTGATCGTTGGACGAATCCACCACATCATTACTGGGATGTTTGGACCTGGAGATTTCATCACCACAAACGGCGCACACCCCGCTTTCCAGTACTCTTTTTGGAATACCTTCGTGCGTGTAGTACTAGAAATTAAAGAAATTTCCCCAAGCATGAAACAAAATTCAAAATTTTGTTATATATTTTATTGCGGTCATCAAAGACTTACGCCAATTTTGCATGCAATAGCGTCCGTGAAAATGTGTGCCAAATCACGCCCCAAAACGCCGTAATATAGCCCATAAAATAGCAAACAAATACCGAGATCCATACATGTATTGCTTTTAATTTGAAAAATGAGATTTACTCCCAATAATGTGCACATTAATATTAAGTATCCAATGATACCCAACACATAGCTAGCCTTATGCAGGAATAGGAAATATTTATACACAAGCCTGAAAACGTTGTTTTTAACAAAGTAATAACCTAAAAAAATAAAAAATTCGGAACGAAAAAGCTTAATAATCAACGAAACAAACCTCGGAGTCCTTCCCGAAATAATCGGTCGGGTGATGCGTCGCCAGATATAGCAGCTAATTCCCGTAAAGAGAACCCATGTCACAATAAAACGCCACCACGACTTTTGAAACGACACAATTGGGGGAATTAACCACAGTCCAACCAAAGTTGCTCTCTTGAAATTTAGAAGTTAAAAATGAATGTGACATCAAAATAATGCTGTCAGAAAAATCTCGAAATGCATTAAAAAATCTCTCTACTCTACATAATTTAAAATTATATCATAAAACAGAAAAAATTAATTTCGCTAATAATATTATCTTCGCTAAAATATTCCACACTTTGGACATCCAAAAAAACCCAACAATAATTTTCTGGTATAACAATTTACAATTTAGGTAGTAACAAATTAGGAAATTCGAAACAGAATAAAAACGACACAAAACTGATTATTCTTTGTAGATCCAGCATGTGTTATTGGAAAAAATAAATTGATGCGAGTCAAAAATTAAAAAAAAAAATTAAAATTTTGCTTAATAGTTCAAAAAATACAAAAAAGAGTTCAAACCTGATAGGATTTAAAATGTTTCCTCTTCCACGTAACCAAAACGATTTGAGCGACGATTAAAGCGACTATAAATACAATAAACATTTCCGCGTGCATTACATCGTGACCTCGATGCTTCTAAATTTGCAAAAAAAATCAGAAAATTTGCCAGATTTTCTATTTGCGAGTCGTAACCAGGGCAAAATCTATTATCATATAAAAATCTGATATTTTATTTACGAATCGCAACGAATAATTTCGGTTTCAAACCTCATGCATTGCCTCGTGCTCCTTTCTCCATCTGTCCTCCTCTGCAGCCTAAATTCGGAAAAGCGTAAATTTCAAACAAAAATCAATAGTATTAAAATTTTTAGGAGCTAATGAAACCTACATCTTCATCTATTAACGCGCCTCCCATCTTTCGAGTTAGCACGAGATTATGAGATCGAATTGACGTTTTCCGCTAAAGATTACAACACTCCCATGACCAGCCTATATCGGCTAACATTAGTAACAATAATAATACCATCTGATTGAAGTAGTTGTATTAAAATAATAAACCTTTTTCGTAACTTATTATTGTTGTTGAAAATATTTATTCAAAAGAAATCATATTAAAGCAAGATCTGGTAAACATTATTAAAATTACCCGAAATTTCAATAGGCAGTATAACGATGAATATATAGCTGTATAAGGTATAATTATATTTGGGCGTTATTTGACTAAGACTTTTTAGACAATGACTATAACTAAAATATCAGCTTTTGTTGGCTGCATTGCTCCCATTTTGGAGTATAAAATAACAATCCATTTATTCCAGATAAAAAAGTGAAGTAGACTCGACATAAATATCGTATTTCGGACACATGCAGTAGTGTTTTTCAACAATAAAACAACCAAAGCTAAACAATTAATAAAAATAAATAAATAACAACAATTTTCTAAATCTTCTAAAATCGCTTCTTTGTATAATTTAATGATTGAGCACATAAACACAAAGTGCAATTTTTCAATTTTATGTGCTCAATTTTTTACCTTTTGTGTTTTAGAGATGTTACAAAACCATTCGAAGCGCAAAAATGTTCATTATCGAAAATTTCGTGATAAAAAAATCGAAAATCGCGTGAAAAATCAGCGCAATCTTTCAAAGTCATTGACACTTTTTCGTTGTCATTTAAAAAATTAATTTCATTTTTCTTAAAAGTTGATAAAAAGAACTTTGAAAAATTTCAAAAGCTTAAAATCTCTAACATTTCTCATTCTATCCAAATAGTTCACTTTAGAAAATTCATAATATTATCGTTAGAACTTTATGTACTCGATATTCCAAAATATGTTTGGAATCGACGTCTTCGTCCTTCGCATTATGGCTGGAAGTGTTTTCCCGTGATGACATTTACGAATTAGGAAGTCTTGATCTCCGACGGCTGGAGCGAATTCTGATTTGACGGTGCCACCGTAGGCATTTGGACTATAGTCCGCCGGTATTGTAATTTTGCATTCAAGCTATAAAAATATTTATGTATAAGTCAACAAGTTACAACAACTCAAAATTAAAAATTACCATTATGGTGTTGTACGAAGGCATTGTAGGATACACTTGATCGATAAAGTCAAAACTTAAAATGCTGACCCGTTCGGAGTTACTTATTTGCCTAAAAAACTCATCCAACAATTAATCAAATTTTTCGTCAAACAATTAAAGAGAAAAATTTAGAACTATCCATGAGATTCAAAAATTTATCTATGAAATATGTACAAAAACTTACACAGTGAAATGTATCCATTGGCCTACATTCATGGCGAAACTGTCGGTCTGAAATTCTTTCAAGTATTTTGGAAGCAAAATATCGCGAGGATAGCACGGCGAATAGACGTAGTAAGCGTCCACGGTTTGCGCCGCAACCACGCCAATGCCTTCCTCCATCCGTCGAAGACCCTTGCCCGCCTTTCCTAAGCCAGGTGGCGGTGGAACAGATGTTGAATCGTTCGAATTACTGCCTTCACCATAATTCTGTTTCTGGCCATTTATGAAAACTTCAGTTTCTCGCGGAATTTGAGTAATCGACGCTGCTATGGAACCGCTAGTCTGAGGTTTGTTAGCAAATTCCACGTCAACCGGATTTCCAGTTGTAAAAGCACCAAAGTCCCCAAAATCGTTCTTTAATTTATTGGCCTGCGAGAGCTTTGATGAAGTTGTACCATTCTTCGTCTGCGGCGGAATATTGGGGTGTTCCGCTTGTTCGTTTTCCACAGTTTTCAAGAAAAAATTTATCGACATTTCCTCTACGTTAAGTCGGAAGCGCACAATTACCGGAACTACAGCACCGATTGAAGAACTTTTCACCAAACCAGCAGAGTCGAGAATTTTGCCATATGGGGGCAATTCGTATTCTGCATTATCATACTCTTGCTGACTTATCTTGAGTTTTACGTAAAACTAAATTTAAAAAATATAGTTTAAGTTTAAAAGTAAACAAAAAAACATTTCCGAAAAGTGCAATAAAAAACCTCATTATCAAAATCGTTCACAAATTTCATATAACCCGGTTTATCGATTAAACAATTCCCTGCCAACGTATAACTTATGCCATTACGAGGATCAGCCAAACTAAACATGAAAAAATATATGTGCTGAAAATCAAGTAATTCAATCATTTTACATTGGCAGAAAAGAAACGCGATCACCACGTTTAACGTCTTCAATAAATGGTGCAATGCATAATCCCAATTTGTGAGCCTTTATAATTATTGTAGAACAAATAATCTTGATGACCAAGCCTGGAGTTTGTTTAAATTCATGACGTAACACCTCGTAAGTTTCCTAGAAATTCACTTCATTTTTTATACAAAATTCAAACTAATAAAATTTAAATACAATTAAATACAAAAAATACCGGTTCAAAATTTGGACCAGCAATAATCGGTACTTGAGCTCCCATCATCCAAAAAATGTTATGTTTTTCCTTTAACGATTTGCATTGCTTTAGCTCGTCGGGAATACTAAAATGATTACAGAACATACAACAAATCCAATGCGGAAGAACGACATTTGCGAACTTCAAAGTTTAACTTTTCCAAGTTTAATCGAAAATATTTTAGTAAGTTAAACAATCTATTCGACGCAAAATTTTATTCCGAGTCAAATCACATGTTGAACTTTTCCTAACTTTAAAAAAATGTAATTATTAAAAAAAACTACGCGGAATAAAATTTTGCGCCGAACAAATTGTTTAACCTTCAAAATACTTTTATGTGCCATCAAAAATTGATAAACTTCGAAATGCGCAAATATCGATGCGCTTCCAAAGCAGTTAATTAACAAATGCCTTTACAATTAATTCATATTCGCAAATTAAAAATTAATTAGAGAAATTATTAATGAAATAAAAATTAATAACTTACTTCGTTGCCCAAATTTCATAAATACAACCATCTCGAAAGCCGTCCAATTCTAGAAAGATTCCAACTATGCCCAGTATAGGTGAAAACAATGTATGTTGAAACTGTAGACTACTTTTGATCCCCAAATTCTGCGCCCACGTACGACACATAATCACCGGAACTTTCACCTAAAATATAGATAATTTTGAAAAAAAAAGTTGATTTTACGATCCTAAAGAGTAAAAAACTTAACCCCGTTTAGTTTGAGCAAACCTAAAACAATTAGCAAATCCTCAGCCCATCCAGTAAAATTCAAATTTATTTGTTAGTATGGGGTCAGCCTAGTTTACCCCCCCCCCAGAATTCCGAAAGTTTTTTTACTTTTTCTAGACCAGTTTTCCGCCCTGGATTCGCATATGATATTGGTTTTGCCAGGAAATCCCAAAAAAATTGGTTTTCGGACCTCCGAAGTTCAGAAATCCATAAAAAA
>SAUE01000032.1:75511-107544 GCA_009724625.1 Deladenus siricidicola | reverse complement strand
TATTTTAAACACAATTTGAAATTTTACTTGAAAATTTGCAATTTTTCTTCACAACGAGCAACTTGACACGCAAAAACTTCAAAGTGGATTTGAATTTCTTTTGAATTCATGTCAATTTCATTCAAAATAAAAAACCAAAAGTTCTGCTCGAGACATCGTTTTTAAATTTTTCCTGGTATGCGCGTAAATAATAAAAATTCCGACTATATACTAATTTAATCATTTAATATTTAATCATTTAATACAATGAAAAGCATAGTGTAAAACATAATCAAACATAAAATAAGACATAACGTCAAAAAACTTGAAAACATTTTCAAAATACAAATCACAGGGTCGCAAGGACTGCGGCGGCAAAAACTGCCCCCCCCCCCAAAAAAAAAAGAAATATGAACTGCTAAAAAACATGAATCACGGTTTTTCCATCAAACACGGAATTGTTTGGCGTTAGTAACTATAAAGTAACTATTTATAGCAGTTTTTTCATGTCCGGTCATTTTCGACCTGACCTGGCCTTTTGCTTCGATCAGTGTGAAGGTTAAAAATTCCCCCTGCCCAATCAGATCAGATTTACTTTTTAGATGATGTAACCCATGTTTATGAAATTCGCCATGAATTCTTATGTTCTCGTCTAGTAAGCTCACTTGTCCGGGTGCCCTCCTTATAATTTATGTTGAATGACTCATAATAATCTCATAAAGAAATCGTTGAATGATCGAGGCTGAAGAATATAATCAACGCCGCAGAAACCCCGAGAATTCACGATAAGTGGAGCTCCGGAGGTAATGTAAAATCCGAAGGTGCGGTAAGTATCATCCGGAGGTAAAGTTTAGCCTACTTTATAGTGTGAATTAGTTAAAAAAGGTAACATTGTGATTTTCGGATATCTTGCCCCCATTTACAAAATTTAATTTAATATTTTTGGCTGTCCTTAAGTTAGCCCGCAGTTTGAGAATATTGAGAAACTACATATGGCCTATGTCTTTAGATATTACTTTAGGGAATTACTGAACTTTTATGACTGTTGATGTCGATTTCTAGACAATAAACGCACTCCTCCAATCTAAATATATACCACATTTTTATGTGGTATTGCCTTTATCATTTTGTCACAAAAGCAACACAGAAACCTGAATGTTGTGCGCTTTTCATTTCGTTTCTTCGACTGCTTTATCTGAGAATATCGCTGATGTAAGGATGATGGATTTTGGGCTCATCACCCGAAATCGTTATTCTGAGATAGTTTAGACAGGTTTCTGCGGCGTTGATTCTATTCTTCAGCCTCGATCATTCAACGATTTCTTTATGAGATTTATTATGAGTCATTCAACATAAACTATTTTAAATGTTTTTGTACACTACAATTTCCATTTTGAACTGAAATTTACAGTTAACACATATTCGTGTCTGATGTTGGTAGAGTATAAATAAGATTGTCATGCTTCCTCCGCTTCACTCGTTGTTCTTGGCTTGCTTCGTGCTCGGCAATTCACCGTTTTCTTCCAACTTACTTTGCAGTTCGCCGATCAACTAAACTACAATGGACAAGAGCGCTTACTTGACTCCGGGTGGTACATACGGTAGCACAGGAACCGTAAGTTTATACTGATCATTTGGTTTGAGAAGAACAGGATGAGAACGAGATAAAGCGACCCCCAAAACGCTGAATGTTTTTAATTTTTTCTGTTACTGTAATCCATTCCCCCACTTCTGGTTTCTGAATTTTTTAATTTCATTATGGGTTGTTGATTTATTGTTTACAGCCCGGTGGTGTTACGGGAGGCAGCGGTGGAGGCGGCGGCGGCGGCTACGCTCGTGAAGAGTATGCTTGGGGTGGCAGCGGAGGGGGCGGTAGTGCACCCGCTGGTGAGAGCGGTGGTGCCCCAGCGCCAGGCGGTGCTCCGCCAGCGGCAGGAGGTGCACCCCCAGCGGCCGGCAGCGGAGGAAAGCCACGAATGGATGTCTCCTGCTATCTTGGACCCAAATAAACTGATTCGTCTCCAATAAAAATGTAATGTAATATTGGAATTGTAATAAAAAATAGCATTTTTATTTCCATAGCTTGTATTTTAATGCTTTCGTTTTAATTCTTTCTTATTTACATCTTGCAGAGTTTTACGAGAATATAAGTAGTCAAACATTTTCCCCTTTATTTTAAAAGGTAGAAAACGTCCTCGAAGGATGGAAATGAAGTAAATAAATTTCGAAATGAGGAAAAAAATGTTTTTTAAATTTTTGAATGACTTCGCTAAATTATTTTAATTTTTTGGTAATTTTATTTTTTCTGTAATTTTAAGAAAATAATATTTTCAAAATATCGAAATTATTTTTCGTCAATTCGCTGAAAAATGTACGTACATATACGTATGTACGTACATATATGTATATACAGTACAAAATACATTTCCGTACTATTTTAATCAATCCTACAGATTCAAGACGGTTTGAAGCCTAATCCAGTGCTACCAAAACAAGGATACAACCGCTCTGGAAAACAATAATTTTCGAAATAGTGAGGGTAAAACGACTACATATATGTATTTTACGCATCTGTAGTAAAAATGCGGAAAAATATACGACTTTCTTTAGCTCTAGCAATCCACACGTTTTAATTTGCGCGTCCAAAGAAAAATGTTTGGCGATTTGAGATTTTTCGTTTCAGTCAGTTCAGTTTTACTTGACGACTATTAAAATCCAAACATATACATATGTAAATTGAATAAATATATATAAATATGAAAATTATATATTTCTTTCCATGAAAAAAAGGTTTGATGTTGGGGGCATGCACCACAATTGCCTTCCCAAAAAAGTCAGTGAAAAGCTCCAATTTAAACAACAATTAATTTAATTTTTATGAACAGAAATTTTGCCACTTTTTCGTTGACTATAATATACGTCAACCCCCAATACTATAGGGTTGGGGTGGACCAACCCCGTAGTATTAAAATTAGTGGTCTTTTTATTAGCGTTTTGGGGTAAGCACGTTTTTAGATGAAAAATATTTCCAATATTGGAATTTTGCATGAATGTTTTTTAGTACCCGAATGCGATTCATACGATGAGTATCGAGGAATGGCCAATGCTGGAGTTTCCGGCATTAAAGCCGAGTATACTGGCACGATTTTCTACGTTGGTTTTTCTCGTATACGATTTTTGCAAAGTTAACCTAAAAATATGGCTTATAACAAAATAATTTTAGAAAAGCCGGAGAATCCGTTTGTGAAGCACTAATTAAAGAGATTGTAGAGAATGTTGATCGTCCGTCTCAAATCTCTTCCAAAATTTTAATTGAAAATGATGCAGAATTAGAATGGATTATGCAGGTAATATTTAAATGTTCATAAGTCTTAATTTTTTGATTTTATGTAAATTATCATTTTTTAGTTTATTAATCATGCGTTAGGTCTACCATTCTATAATGATTCTACGTATCGAACGCTTAGTTCGGCAGTTCGCATTTATTTAGCATGGATGACTGCGCTAACAACAGAACCTCATAAATGCTGTCCAGAACCTCTTCGTTCATATCCTGACAGATACTTTCGGTTTGTATATTTTTCAGCCTTGTTTATAAAAATTTGAAATGGATAAGGATATCTCGGAAAAGAATTGCATGATAATTGCTAGCCTTACTCAATTCCTAACAATTTTAACACCCGACAGGTTTCAAAAAATTTTCTGTGTTTTTGCAGTCAAAAAATTTAAGGAAAATGATTGATGCTTTTCGAAACATATTCATTCCGAAAACCTTGCCTTCTTTGTCCGACATGGAGACAGAGTTATGTAGGCAAGGGAATGAGATTAGAACTATTTTAACAGCGATTCGTCACCTAACGTCGGCCGTATTGGACGATTATAAAGATGAAGTTTGGTCGCGGTCACTTTTGTTTTTAATTTCTGTAATCGATCAACTTTTGTCACAAACTCGTACGAAAGGTAAAATAATTTCTAAATTTTATATAATGTAGCTAAAGATGTCGTAAATTTTATCAGTGAAAATAAAATTTATTTTAAAAATGGTTTTAGAATGCGAAAATTTTTAAACTTTTGATTGGATTTTTCCTACGTAATTTGATATTTTTTCCGGCAGAAATTCAAAAAAATACTAAGTTGGGTGTGATTTGTATACCTTGTGGTTTTCGACACCCGATTTGGTTATTTTTGGAATATACGCCGGAAATTAATTAGTGATTAGGTATCAAATTACGTAGGAAACCATCAATAAAGTTTTGAAACTCTGGGAAGGGGTTAAAATACCGTTTATTCGAATTATTTTTTCTATGTTTATTAAAATTTATTTTCACGTGCAAATTTTTGTTGAATTTATTTAATTTTTGGAAAAAATTATCGATTTCAAACAAATTCTTATTATATTTTATTTTTTAATTAATAATTTACTCTATATTGTAGATGAAATCGGATGCTTGATGAGCGGAGACCTGAGTCACGCATTGTTTGATTGCTGGTTAAAAGCTGCCTTGCTGGAATATATCCCGTCGCCTTCGTATTGGCGCACTTTGTCCACATTGACATGGAAGTGGATTCCACATGTAAGTTATTATAATATCTTCCTAGCTGAAAATTGCAAAAATAAACAGAACTTTTTGTTATAATGGTGCCCATTATTATGGTAAAGGCGCTTTTTAGGTACAAGTTGTTGAGTGGTGGGGCAGGAAATTACTTCAGTTGACGGTATTCATTGTAGAAGATTTGTTTGGAAGTGGATATTGTAACATTCCAATTAGTAAGTTGAATTTTGAATTTTTTTTTGTATTGGTTTAGAATTGTTATTTTTTAAATTTAGGCGATATTCACTTGGCAGAAGTTGTCCGATTACAACCCAATAAAGATGTAATGAAGGAAGTATGGTTGAATATGTTTCAACTTATTAGTGACCCTGCTCAATGCTATAGAAATTGTATGTATTTTAATTTTTTATGAATTAGTTATTATTGTAATTTATGATTTTTTCTTCTTTAATGAAATGTCTAATTTTCGCTAATTTATCAATTTTAGCTGAAATATTGCTTGAAAATTTACCTTTGGATGCGACTAATTTGTGTTATTTTAACGGGCGGGCTTCATTGTCATTTTTTCTATCAGTTGTGGCATTTTCTAAAATTATTGACATTTTTTATGGTAAATTTTTTATTGCTAAATAAATGTTTTATCGGATTACATTTTGAAGGAAACTCGTCGATTTCAATCGATTTTCACGAATGTGACGAGTTACAAGCTCAGTGGACAGAAGCGTTATCGTCCTTACACGACGAAAAGAATCAGGTAATTTCTAAAATTTGTATGCGAACACCGTATTAAAGAATGAGCTCAGAAAAGACTAATAAGAACTTTTAAGCTAAGTTTTAAACCCAAAAATTATTAAAAGTAAATGTTGTATATACAGAAATGTTGGTATTTGCTGTTAACAGTGCGCATGATTTTTAATTTGAAAGTTTTATTTTTAATAATGCAAAGTACTCTAATAAATTTATTTAATGTTATAGGCGCCGACTGCTTCTCATAGATCAAGCAATCTTTCAAATTCAGCTATAGCTGTGCTTGAAAATATGCAGTCCTTAATTACCGAGAATGTTGAAAGTCAGCATCACAAGAACATTCATGGCTTGAATCAGAATCTGCTACAATCAAATTCAATCTCTAATTCTTCTGAAGTTTTATCGAATCGAAAAAGTATGGTAAATTTTGGTTTCTTGCATGAACAACAGAATAACGGCTCTACCAATAATCAAGGACGCAATGGAGGTTAATAATAATTTTTATTTTTTTTACTACAGCTTAATTGGAAATTTATTTTTTAATAAATTAATTGATAAAGGTAGTATTTTTTAGCCGACCGGTTTAGCCATAATAAGCAGTATGCGACTGATGTGATACCAAGCCATCCATCTGCTGGTCAATTGGTATGGTATATTTTAAGAAGTGAGTATTTTTGTTTTTAATTATCATATGCTTAGCCAATGATGAATTCTTGATTTTGTTTAATCAAAACCTAATAATATGGTGGCAAAAATATCATGTTTTGTAGCACTTAATTTTATGCTTTATACAAAATTTAAAAACACTCTTAGTTTTTGAGCACGTTCTAATTAATTGTATTTTTAGCTAATCATTTACACGTGCTTTCTACGGGTGGTTCTCAAAATGTACCTTCGAGTGTAGCGATGTTGGATATTTTTCTGGGGTGGTTATTCGAAGCAGCAATCATACAGGCGCCACCACGTCGCAGCATCTATAATGAAGGTAACTTAATTTTGTTTATAGAATATTACAAGTAATTACTAAAAAAGCACAAGTGTTTCTTTCTATTTTATGAAAACACAAACACAAATTTTAATATTTTGTACAAAAAGGAAAATTTTATGGTTAAAAATGTCCGCGTGTAACTGTTTACCTTAATATGTGTTTATAACAATTGAAACGTTTCTATTATTTTACTTTTTGTTGTTAACTGTACTGCCGCATTCATGTGAGAGACACTACTAAACACAGGCACTTACTTTATTGCATCGCACTAGCGCATTCTCATTTTTCTCATAATTTTTTTGGCGATGTTGATCCTCACAGCGAGGAAATTATTTCACAATGAAGAGATGTTTCCTAGCATAATATATTTATTCCTCATCCACGTTGATTTAATGTATTTGTTCAAATTTTGCGGTGGTTGCGTGTCTTTATTTACATTAGATTTTTGTTGCACGGCTTTACTTTGTGCGTAACTATCATTTTTTGTAATTAAGCGTATTATAATTTTTAATAACTTTCAATTTTTAGTTATACGTATATGTATTAGATTGAAAAATTAAAAATGCAAAATATGATCTTTTCAATACTTACTGAGTGTATGACTTTTTATGATAACGTCTGTTTTGCGAACAATTTATTGATAAGTTTAAAAACAAAACGTTAACTATAATTGAAAAGAAAATTTTATAATTTTCTTGTATTTTCAAGAATTTATATTTCTCTTCATCTTTTTCGTAGTGCTTGTTCCTTTTTTTATAAAGCAATAAAGGTTCCTCCTCTTTCTTTTCATGCATTTTTTTTCTAGCGCACTGCGAATGTAGAAGGTGATTTTGGAGTGCAATTTTGAGTTTAATTTTTTGCAAATCGAAATTTTAAGTTAAAGGAAGACAAGAGTTTAATTGCGAGTAAAAATACATATGTATAAGAAGAAATGTAATACGTGAATTTATTTGAATTGGAATCAATATTTTGGACATGACTTTTCGCAACTGATACAATTTTTATTAGCATTAATAAATAAATAACTATCATAAACATGATTTATTGTTACTGATTGCTACGCCGTACATTTCAAAATAAAAAAAGTTGTGAAATTTATGAATAAAACATAAATTTTTTGTAGGATATATTTTTCTCGTTTTGACACTTCTAAGACCTTAGGAAATAAGTCAAAATCGAAATTATTAGTTTTTTAAAGTAAACTTTGTTATTTTATTTAGATTTTACCAATCAGAAATCCTTAAGTGTGGATGCCGGTTATGCAAATGCAGTAACTGGTTGCTTTCATTCGCAGGCATCTTTTCAATCGCAACATTTGAGCAGCGGTTCTGGGGCACAGGACGGAGTGCAAGCATCTCCATCCGTGGCAGGAGCACAAATGTATTCTCAATCAGGCACTCAAGATGAGGCTTTAAGTATGGGTCCGAGCAATATGTTTGTCGACCCTGTCACACGGAGATCGTTTGGTATTTTTTTTGGTATTTACTATTCAAAAAGTAAAAAAAATGATGAATTTATTTGTAGCTGCACAAAGTACAGCATCTTCGAGTGATATGTCTTCGGCTAACGTTACGCCATTGGCCACATCCAATTTACACTATGCAGGTTCCAATTCTACAGTGTTCGAATATCCGAGTGTTGACGGCGTAACAGCAGGTCGTGCTGCAGCTTTGGGTTCTTTATGCCGAATTGTTTGTGCGAAGTCTTCCGAGGAAAGATTGACAGACGACCAGCTAGCACACTTCTACTTAGTATTGCACGAAGCTTTGGTTGAGGTAGTTAGTATTTTTATGATTTAATTGCAAATTTATTCTATTGCACTTTTTTGCTTCAATTTTAGCGCGATCGCCTTATTTTGTGTTCTTTACTGTATTACAGCGTTGATCTTTTTAAACTTGGTCTTCATGGTGTGGAAATTTTATTACCAAACTATTTGGCTGCGCTTGATATTATTTTAACAGAATCTATTAAGCTAAGGTATGTTAAAAATTATGGAGGATTTTGCGATGATATTTTAATTGGTTTTTTGGGAGAAGCAGAGAAGAGAAGCAGTGGAGACGTAGATAAATTTTACTGGCAAAAATTGCAATAATTTTTTGTTTTTACAATATACTACTAAAATTATGTATGGAAAATGGAATTAAAAAAAATTTAATTTATGTATATAGGTTGCATCCATCTATCAAACAGAACGAAATGCGTAACGCATGTTTGCGCGCACTTTCATCTATTATAGCATGGCCAACTGTATTCGGAAATAAAAAAATTATTAGCAATGGTAAAATATTTTTCTCCGTTTTTTTATATTTACCTTTATTATATTTAGATGATTTTGATACTCACCGAAATCGACCACCGAGAAATGCGCAAATAAATGATTTAGAGCAGAATTTAACATATTTGGATTTGCGTCAAAGGATGTTAAGGATTCTATTGTACATCCTGCGAAACGAAGTAGATGCGTGTAATTTACATTTGGCTTTGGGTTAGTTTTATTAATTTTTGAATTTTTATGTAGTGGTTATTTTGCTGGCCCAATAATGTTATTGTTATAATGTATTTATTCAGGAATGTGTCACGTTTTTTGTTTTCATAACGCATTTTACGATATTAAAAAAGACGGTGAGACATTTATACGTGATGGGCTGAAGAATTCATCAAATTCGAATGATGGATTGTTAAGAGCACAATCTGAAGTTGATGATAAAGATGAGGAAGAGTCGGGAAAATGTAAGCATAAATTTTGATAAATGAAAGACTTTTTTAAATATGTTTTATGGAGCTACTAAATTGTTTCAATAGTATATCTTAATTTTTACCAATTTAGCGTTTGCGATTTCTGCTCTTCGAGGTGTGGTTAGCGCCGTCTGTGATAATTTATGCAAGCAACAATGGACTAACGATTTGGTTACGTGTTTAGCTGCTTTAGATTGTTTGAATAGTTTAGCGACTCTTCCACATTCAATTCTTTTTCATAATGGTATATTTTCATCTACTATTTTTAAATGATTGTACGCTTTTTTGATATACAACATTAGGTGATCTATCAACGGGTTCGTTAATTGTTACTTCCTTATGTCGTCTTGTTGACACTCAGCTTCAAAAGCCACCGATGTTCCATTCCCGCGATCTGCATTCATCGGTATTTTTGTTTAATCTCAAAAGTTAAATGAGTAAATACAATACTCTTTCAGATTGTACTAGCTTATTTTACGTTAGCAAACTGGATATCGTCCGCACCCATGCTGACAGAAATTGAATCATGCCTTTTTACATTAGCGGAAATTATTGAATTCGGGATGACCGGAGGAAAAGGATTGGTAACATTTTTGAAATTGGTCTTAAGTTAATTATTGCTTGGTTTGTTTAGGAGCCTCTTAATTACAAGCCCGCAAGCCAACGCGTTTGTGATGCAGCGGACTATTTATTGAATACATTGTTTAATCTGAATGTAGGTTTTTTAAATCTACTATGCTATTTTACTTATTATTTTTATAGAAATTTTCGTTGAATACCAAAACTTCAAAATTTTTGCGATTGGACGATGAATTACGCTTGTTGAACAAATTTGGAAACGAAAATATCGAAATAAATAAATTCAAATATTTTCTTCTTGGCGAAAGTTCTATTATTGCATTTCACGAGGCGCAGCACATTTGCCAGATTTCAAAAGGTTTTGTTTATTATTATCGAATGTCGTTTTTATACGTAAATTTCAGGTTTGCCTACCATTTTGGCAGTAATCAGAACACCTTTTCAATGTGTTCACACAGTGTACTTCAAACTCCGGCCTAAAGCTGCGTTGAATGATGATTTGTCGTTTAATCAAACTGGTATTTTTTTAGACTTACAAATCATTAATTTTTTATGTATTTTTAATAGAGAATTGCAACGTAGTGGAGAATTCGCAAAGTCCAAGTACTTTCTCTATTGCGAGCAGTGTAGCGACGAATTCTTCTCAATCACACCAAAATAATAGTGATCAAGCGCAAAATTGTGCAAAAACGACCGATGCTGCAGATGGAAATCTTGGGAGCGTTGATCCTATAAAACAATTCGTCTTCCCAGCTGAAATAAATGATCTGCACTGCAAACTGTAAGCTTTTACGATTAATTGATATACATTGAAATTTATAATTATCACAACATATGTATAGGGACGCGGAGTCTCGAAGCTTGGAAGAGATTTCAGAAGTACAAAAAATTCGAGAGAAGTTGTCTCAAATCCGACGTAAACTTGAGCAAGGATCGACTGGCAGTGAATCGCGTGATGAGCGAAATGTTTGGATTCAGTCGTCTTTGGGAACTCTTTTGACGCAACCAGCGAAACCCGAAGAGTTTGTTTTTAATTTGACACATGACACTAGTTTTCACTAAAATTTAACTTAAAAAGTTTTATTTTACACAATAATAATGCAAAAAAATTTTGAAATTTCGGCTAGAAACTAATTTCTAGTCAAAAAATGATGATAGTAAATCTAATTTTACCACTTTATTTTTGAAGTTAGGTGAAGTTTTTAATTTATTCTTTTCGAACAAAGCGAACCTTATTTACGGTCAATTTATTTTTAAAAGAATTTGAATGGACTATTTTTTCTTAAAGAATTCTAAATTCGTCCAGATTTACTGAAAGATTTCGTTTAAGTGCTGTGAAAAAATGCGATTCTTTGCGTGTTTTTCTTTATGACATGGGTTTTCTGAATCGGACTTCATTTGGCAAAGATTTGGTTCCACTGAATTCGTCTGCTACCGAGTACGTTGTTTCGATAGTTTTGATTTTACTAAAAGAAAATTTTATTATTTAGTACGAATTTTTTGGAAAAATTACGCTCCACAATTGATCGAACACCAGTGCGAATTACTGAAACCGTTTCAATATTTTACGTTAGAAGTGGTCAACGCGATGCTGACGAAATTATTCAAAATTGCGTATGTTTGTTCTTTGTATGAGCAATTTTGATTATCTATTTCGCTGTGTTTAGGAGGTATTAGAAAATACCAGTGCTCTATTTTGTGGGTTTTTGAACAGCCTGGGCAAAGGCATAGATTTGAAAAACGGATTTGCGCATTGGACGGGGAGTTGGAAAACTGCTTTTTCAAGACAAGGTACGTTACATATAATGCAATTTTCACCTTCTTTAGAAACGTCTATTCTTATTTCAATTTTGAAAAACAGCCAATTTTATAGATAATCTGTTGCCGAAGCGTGCAAGCGATGTTGGTCGTAATTACACGTTGGATGGATCGAAGAATTTCTTGTATTTTAATAGCGATCAAATAGAAATTGCTTTCATTACACCAACAAGGGCAACAAAAAAATCGGCTGGTTCATGCATATCAAAACTTTCTACTCATTCATCGCTAATTTCTTCAAAGCTTACAGGTTATTTTGAAAATCAATTTTCTAACTTTTATTTTGTTCATACTGGGTGGAATTGAAGGGGAAGTCATGAGTAAAATTCATACCTCATTTCATTGTTTACTTAATAATCTCATCGAATACTAACATTATCGTTGTATACGTTTAATTATGCTTTACTAACAGAATCTAAATTACATGTTAACGGTATCAATACTTCTGTCGAATTATTCGAGGATTTGCTGAAAGCCGCTGAAAATCCATTTGCGACTAAGCCTTTTGCTGGCCAGGAATCGATTTTTCCGTCGCCAGATTGTAGTGAACAATTTCCGATCAAAAAACACAAACACGAAATAAATGAAGATAATAATGGCAAAAATGAGAGGAAACTATCGAAGGTCGAAAAGCTCAAACAACCTGTAAGAAAGAATAGCTATTTCATGTCATCTTTGTCTTCGCTGTGGTCGTTGACTGGTCTCGGAAGTAACAATGCTTTGGAAACCGAACGTAAAACTGGTGAAAACGATCTAGAATGTTCAAAAGAGGACATTCAAATTCGACCAAAAGATAATACGTTAGTTTTTCGGAAGACGACGGTCGGCGAACGAGATCCATCGGTACAAAATGCTCGAGAAACGTTTATGCAAAAAACTGTGGAGGACATTTCGACTCTTGATCAAGAGTACCGGCAAAATATATTTGCAATTCCGGACAAACAAGATCAATCTTTCGACTCGAAAAATTGTCTACCATCCACTGAATTAACCCTCAACACAATATCTGAAGCGGAAGAATCGGATAATTTTAATACTGATGGTAATGTGAAAAATTTCGAGAACGAACTTAGACGATTGACTGCGGAAATTTCTAAAGATAAGGTGGAAGAATCATTACACTCGAAGTCAGCCAATTCTCATGATTTAATAAATGCACCTGATTTACAGCCTATTCCAGCATACACCGCAACAATTTTAACAACAGGAAAAAGCGAAAAGGCATCTCTTTCCATGGTTCAGGCGACATCAATCATTGTAAAATCCGCACGTTTTTCAGCAAAACGTCGAGAACACTTCATACCAACTCCTCCACGATCCTCTATATCCCAAAAGGAGCGACGATACTCACTTGCATCTATGCCTTCTGAAAAATGTTACGTAAAAAACATCAATATTGAAAAAATTATGCCTGAAAGCATCGATACTTCATGGGATTCTGTAACAAAGCCGGCTGATGGTGATATAAACGAAACTGAAAACAAAATTATCGCATTTTCCCCAATAACATCTACGGCTATTGAATTTCCCATCATAAAGTCGCAACAACCAGTGGCCACTAATTTGAACGATCCAGAAATTGATGAATTTAATATAAGTCATATTAGCTACGACGTCGGAAACTTAAAAAAACTTGCTCCCGCAGGTACAGCACGTCGCAAAACGCTTGCAAAGATTGCAGTGGAGGTCGTAGACCACAAAAATTTTGAACATATATCCGAAAATATCAATGAAACTTGTGCTCAACAATTAAAAACGGGAAGTTCTCTGCCTTCACTTTTAAATGTTTTACCTAAGCGAACACCGCCCACTTCCCCAAAAGGTCCAGCAACGTCTTTATATCAGCGAAGAAAATCAACTTCTGCTATGCTTTCTACTGAACCCTATCGATTTTCAACAAAGATGAACACAACACTTGATAGAAGCCCACCCACCTTTGTTTCTTATACAATGATAGACAATAATAAAGATTCAAACGCTGCTGTACAACATTTGGCGTTGGACAATAAAGAACATTCAAACAATTTTTTGTCTCCTTATAAAAACGAGACTATTGATAACGATAGTAAAATGAGAAATTCTTCAAAAACTTCGCCTCCTACACTTTCTTCAATCTCATTTATCAAATCATTTTTTCGCCGAAAAAGTCAGCAGTACAATTTTTCACCAGAAGGCATGAGTGATGATGCTATGCCAGAAATGGATGAGCCATCAATTAGCCATACGACGTTAAGCAAATCGTCACACGCAAGAGACGATCATTCGAGATCCGAGCCACAAATTTGTAGCTATGGGAGTGACACAACGTTAGCACAAAGCGCACCAAGAAATGAAGTTTTATCATTCAACTTAACGCATAAGGAGAATAGAAATTATCCGATTTTCAAATCTTTAACCGACGAAATTAATTTAACACCAACACATTCAACTACTTTTGCTTTAGATAGTGGTAAAATTATGTGCCTTTTCCTATCACTTTGATATGTTTCTTTGGGTCTTTTTATTTCGGTGGTGCTTTTACTGATTTTTTTTCGGTGGTACTTATAAATTTTTTTTCAAAATTGATTTTTTTTAAATTTTTAGTCAGTGAGCACAATTCGACTATCATAAGCTCTACAAATTCAAGGTTAGATTAGAATTTATTTTTATTGAATATTTAAAAATTGGGTCTGTTTTTATTGTAGAAATAGCGATGTCTCTTCTTCTGACGTAACACCACATTTTGCTTGGCAAACGACTGGTCTTCCTCCTGTTGGCGGGCCAAAGTCAAGCGCGTGGACAAATTTATCATTTGCTAGTTCTGCGTCTGACAAAGGTCAATTGACCCGTGGCAAGTTTTTGTTTCATTGGTCAAATTATAGCAAAAAAGATTAGGTAATACGATTACAATATTTTCACATTTAACTGAATATTTGCTGCCGGGTTCTTATACTTTAAATTTTATTACTACATTCCTATAAACTCATTCGGTTCACCAACAATCAGTGATAAAAAAAAATACGATCTAACGGGAATTGAACTCTCGCGCCTTTGACCTGATTTAGTAGTGCTCTATTATCGAGCTGTTTTCCCTATCTTTAATGTTCAGTGATACATAGTTTTAATTTTCAGGTTATTCTTCGGAGAAAGTGGAAAAACGATCTTTAGATACAAAATTTTTTGTGGTTTGGTTGGAGCGCATTGAGGATATGTACCATTTTCCATTCGGTAAGAACATTTATTTGAAATTTTAAAAGTGCAACTTCATAAATTAATGTACATATTAATGTAATTGGATAGGGAATATTTTAGAATTACTAAATATAAACATTAAAACTTGAAGCTAAAACCTTTTTTAGTTTGTAACCGAATATCTATTATAATTGCATTGTTTCAGATGAAATGCTGTTACACACAATAGAAGATGGTGCATGTGCGTCTGCACGTCGATTTTCAGCTGCAAACGGCCCACAATTATCAGGCCAATCACGTTCCGACTTCATTATTATATATTTGTGCAACATTGAACCGGGTCTAGTTCAAATACAGACTGAGGGTGTTTGGACGAAAAAGTATGGGCAGCCGGCACCTCTGGTGGATGGAATGATCGTTCCGGTAACAATTCTTGGACCATTGATACAACAGACAGTATGCAGTGTGGCAAGGCGGAAAATGGTCGAAGTGGAAAGGTATGTTATTGACTTTTATATATTAGTTATGAATTTTTATATTCATAGCTGGTATAGTTTAATAGTTAAAATCGTGAAATAGAGTAAAACAGTACGGGAACAACATAAATACATACATTTGTTAAAATGTCCAATATTTCAGCTATCAACTAAATCACATAAAACGACGACAAGCAATTTTGGAGTTTAGCAGAAATCATGCCTTTAAGATGCATTTTTCTGAATTCTTCGAACACTTTATCATTTAATATTGTACGATTTTGGTTGATCAAATATTTATTGTTTGAGAATTATTTTAATTGATTTTCAGTATTTAATCAGAGCAAACAAAACATATTTACTTCATAATCTATGAAAGAAGATTTACGAAACGCTTATTTTTAATGTGAAGAATTTTTAGGGCTATTCAACTTATTAACACCAAAAGGTGAAAAATTATGTGAAAATTTTGTTTGACATACAGTAGGCCTCAAAGGTTTGGGCATATCTTTTTTCTAGCTTGTTTTTTTTGTGGATTGTATACTAAAACAAATTTTAATTGATCGTTTTTGTTTTACAATCTATTTTTTATTTATTTTTGGATCAATTTATTTTTGGCACCTAAAAAATACATATCGGCATTTTTACTCTAAATATATCTCTTTTAACAAGACAAATCAAATATGCGTTTGAAAGAGGAGAAATGAGCTACAAAAATGGATATCATAGGGTAGTATGATTTACATAGTTTGGGAAAGGATGGGTTTAAACTTTTGGTATCTACTGTATCTTTTTTTAAATCATGCTCAGCTAAAGTATAATTTTGAAATGCTTCTAATTCTCATTTGTCATTTACATTCATAATTTTAAAAAATATTGATTATTACAGAACATTTTATAACAGCATTCCACATATCATGTATACTTGTATTATTTTTACCCCACTAATTCTTCTATAAGTCTACATGCGGATGCGGAGGCGTAGTCAGAAAAATTTCGGGTAGTGGCCAGATTATAAAGGTTTATTTTGATTGTTATTTCTTACTTTTGCTTTTTTGGTGGATGGCCCTCGGTGGCCTTTTTGACTACGCTTATTCTGCGCCACACTTGCTAATTTTAATTTATTTACTTCTTATGTGATACATTTTTTAGAGTATGCAGTGTTTTGCATATAAAAAATGAAATTGATGTGTCAAAACGAACTTCAAAAAAATTTCAAGTTACCAGATCAAATATAAAATCAAAAAATTAAAATCTTTCAACTATCAATGTATTTTCGGACCAGTGTCTCGAATTATAGAAGCTTCATTTTTCTTTTAAATTTTTATTGAACCAAAAGACAAAACAAAAATAGCATAGGATAATGTCGTGCTGCTAATTGAACTTTACACATAATCTGCGAAATTTGAATTTGTTATATTAAAATTTTTACCGTTACTAGTTAAAATAATAACCAGATTTATTATAAATCACTTTTGGGACATTGTTTAAAAATTGCGTTTTTCATTGTTTTTATGCAAAATTATTTGCAGATGCGCCACTGCATATACATAATTTAAAATCAATAAAAAATAATTTATTATTAATCATATTACGATATAATTTTGATTTTATAAGCTTCAGATAATTTATTTATTCAAAATTGTTAAAAGCCTTGAGCATCTTGTCATTGTATTTACAATTCTGTTTCTTTATGTGAATACTTCACGTATTTTTTCGCTTATCGCATGTTACACATATGGGCCTTCATATTAACAAAATAAAGTAACATTTTCAATGATTTTTACATCGAATTAAATTTTCATTTGCATCGCCAAAATATAAAAAGATTTTGCTGTCAGCTGCTCACAATGCTCAGATGGCGTAAATCAAAGTACCAAATTTGCCGGCATTGTAAATTGAATTTCATAAAAAAAATTTCTTGACACCAGCACACCGCCATGTATAAATGTGCATTTAAAGCACTCAAGTGCAAATTTTACAAATTAAAAGAAAAAATTTGATTAGAAAAAATTTACGATATAAAAAATTCATACTTTGATTATGTTTAATATTTTCAGCAACTAAACTTTAAATTTTGCTATGAATACAAACAAGCAATTGTGCAATTTTTAATTTTGTGGTTTTTGTTCTCATTAATATGAGCAGTTATTTTCCAGCCTTTTTGAATGAATAGATTCGAGCGAATGGAATGAAAATTTGTGAAGATATGAGAGCAGAATGTCAACGTTTGATTGGCTGAATTTAATTTTCATTTTTCTCTGCATCCGCATGAAAAATGCATTGTCTATTTCCAACATTTTAAATGCATTCGTTGTCATTCAGCATTGCTTTTGAAAAAAAATTTGGAGAAAATAAAAACTGGTGCGACGGTTACCGAGAGTGAAGAGAATTGTGAGCAAAAGCTATGGTGTATCGTGAAAAGAATATTTTTTGAGGAGAAGAACGCAGAATACGTACACACTTTCCTTTTCATTATTGATGGCGTAGCTGTTGTTTTTCTTACTGATTAATATGGTGCTTTCTGACCGAATTTTACGATGTATTAAAATGTATTTTAGAAACTAGTACCGAAAATATGTAAAGATATTTAATATATTATATGTATTGTGTTAAAAATGTTTTATATTACTTTAGAAATTAGTCATTTTTTAAATTTTTCTTTTTTATGCGAAGAAAATAAACCACATCAGAAATCTGAAAATTTGCAACCATTTTTACCGCCATCGTTTTAAATTTTGTACCTTACGAAAAATTTTTTTCAGACATTCGAAATTTCGTAGGGTCCCTCCCTAATTTGGGTTCCATGGCAGTTGTTGTTTGGTAAAAACAAAATGTTCAATGGTTCCTTTTTCTGCTTTGATTAATGATTTGGAATTGGCTTCAAATTTTTTATTACCTTCAATGTTGCTTTGCAGTGTTTGTGGCATTTTGTTAAAATTTAAATATTTTTGATGGAAAAAATAGCACATGTGCTTTGGCTTTTAAACGCTATTACTCGTTTTTTGAACATTTATTACATATATTTTTTAGAATAATTACTTTTATTATGTTTAGATGCAAGAAGAATCTTTATCCGTGGATGAGGATGTAGTTGCTGTTGTGGAGGAATTGATGCAAAAAACTGAACATCTTCTGTCGTGTAAACTACCGCTTCCAAAGATCTTCAAGCCGGACTTAAATGATGCGGCTTCTAAACTAATTCCATTGATTGACAACAGGTCAAATTCTAATTCTCCATCGGGTCTCATCATCGCCGACTCACCGGCGAGCTCAGCTAGTTCTGTTTCGGGCAATGTTGAAGCGCCGCTTGGTACTAACTGTGTTAACGATACGAGTAGGTCGGACAATATCATACTCACTGCGATTAGCGAAAAACCTGAATTTAGTGGCAATGTTTCCGTTAAGCCACTTGAAAGCGCTTCAAATACTCCTATAAATAATACATCGTTAACAACTGCAACTAACGGAAAAAATAATGATGATCTTGCGAAGGGTATAAGTTCTTCGAATGGGAAGAGCGTCTCGAAAAAAACTATTAAGACCGCAATACAACGAAAACCGAAAGCGTCGTATACTTCTTCAGAAAACAATGGCACTCAACGACTTTCGGCCATTTCGCCGGCAACATCGTCGACTTTGTGCAAAATAATGCCGAAGACAAACTTCAAAACGCAAAGGAATTTATTGCCAAAACCTCAAACTCCTGCAATTAGTGTCAGTCAACCAACGACGGTTAATTCTGCTCAGTTAATGCCGGCAAATTTTTCTACTAATACTGTCACTAGTACGATCTCTTCTTCGACGGTCTCACCGGCAGCTACTTCGTCGCCTATCACAACGACGGTGAATGAAATATCTGCGGGTTTTTTGCAAAACAAAAAACCAAAATTACAACAACTTCGCACATTTCATCCAATTCTGCCCGCCTCGAAAACGGCAGCGGAAGAGACTGTTCAAAAGCAGCCATCGACGCCTCAAAAAGTATTGTCGCCCGGCGAGAAAATCGTAAAAGAGGTAATCGCGGACATGGATCGTACGTCGAAATCCTCAAATCTCAGCAGTACCATTGACTCGGTGATGAAAGATGTCATCCAGGGTGCTACGTCAACGTCTTTGGATGATCTACAAAAATCTTCGGACTCTTCTCGAATGATCCCAATAATAAAGAAGAAACGTGCTTTGCCTAAAAATCCGAGAAACAACAACAAAAAGTGTTTTTTATTTAGCTAAATAAAATGATTTTCTAATTTTTTATACTTTCAGGACCATGGCTGTGGATAACAAATTGACTGCTGAGCAAAATGTGAGTATTGTTTTTCATAAGTATATTGTGAGTATATTGTTATTTTATTTAGAACGCGGGAGGAAATTTTCCTAACATGATTTTTTCCAATCAAATGGTAAGTTGTTTTTTATATTTTGGTCACATTTACTTGTTTCAGCATTTTAATTTAGACACCAGGAAGTCTCATCTCGTTGCCCGGCGGTATGCAGCAGTATATAATTCAATCATCGGTTAGTCTATAGTATTTTTTAATATTTTTAATTCAATCGTATCGGGGGATTTATAAAGTTCTACTATTACTTGGTCACATTAACTTTTAAATGTTAATTTTTAAATGTGACCAATTACTTCTGGTTGATTTCCTGACAATTTACATCTTCATTTTAAGTCTGATTTCAGATATGAAATTTCGATTAAAATCTTGCTGCAATAGGACAAGTTTACAAAATTTGAACTATGATATTATTTGTTTAGACTTCTTCACAGCAGAACGGTGGAAATGGTGGCATAATACCGATAATGCCTCAACAACAGGTATTTCTTGGACAACAAAGCTATGGAGACAGCGCGAAGAAAAATGGCGTACAGTTGATTCAACTCGCAAACCCTAGAGTATCCACAGGTATTTTTTAATTGTTTGAAAATTGCATTAAAGTTAGTTTTTATATTTAATTTGATTGAAATTTTGTTATTTTTAAAGAAAAATTATGTAAAAGATTTTTTCGGTTCTTCGGATTCAATGTTTGAAATGGATATTTCATTGACTTAAGCCGAACCGTAAATTAATTTTCATTGCAACTTTGAGCTAGTTTAGTATTCCAACTTTGCTCAAAATTTAAACTACATCGATGATACACTTAAAATTTTTTCCAACCGTTTAAAATTATATTTCAATTTTTGGACGATTTAAAAAATAAGCCCAAACTTAGTGTTTAACTAATTAGATTATGTTTAGTTAGTACTTCTTTGGCGCAAACTACAATTCAAGGGTCCACGACAAGTCAGGGAACCTCAAATAATACGTCCAGTAACTTGGTGCCTACACCAATGTTTTTACGTCTCGGTACGGCATCCGCAAATAACGGAATATTTATGGGTTGGTTTTATTTGCGTGCGAAAAAGGGGAACAGTGGGTGGGAATGGAACAACAAGAATTCAAACATTTATTTTCACATTAAAAATTTTCGATTAAAAAATGCAATATTTTTTTTGTTTTAATGGAATAAGAAAATGAATCAAATTCATTTTTACTTAAAAAAAAGAAATTTGGGCATACCATACTTTTCATATTTGTTTATTTTTATTTTTAAATCGACTTCAAAACGTTTTTTAATGTATTTCAGCTGGAAATCAGGGACCTCAATTTATTCAAGGCAATGGCAATTTAATTCAAGTTTCGTCTGCGTCGACAAATTTTTCTCAACATCCGCACGCCTATCAACGGTCCTCTCAGCAACAGTACGGCCAAAAATTCATTCAGCCAAAAGCACCAGCAAATAGTTCTTCTGTTTCTTCTACTTCTGTTTCCATTGCGCCGAACACTCGTGCTATATTGCCGAACACAAGGTAATTTTTTGTTATTGTTAGCTATAAAAATTTGTTGTAAAAAATCTTCTTCTTTAATTATTTAATGCAAATATAAAATATATATAGATGCCCGACTACTTCAACATCAACACCGACATTAAACCCGGTGACGGTTGGGCAGACGGCCCGAATGTCGACGACGACTAGTACAGCAGCATCGACTTATAAGAACAATTCTCAGTCACATTTTTACTATATGCCACAAACTGGTGGCGAAGGCTACATTGCAAATTATGCTAGCAGCAACAGTACGTTTAACGTTGCAAATAACAACTCTCGCATTGTGCAGTTGACGCCAGCGCCATACATGACCGTACCCCCGAATGGGATGAACAGTAATTACGCGATGCTAGCCGCCAATCAGCAATTTTATGCTAACACTAGTGCGGCTACACAGTTTATCGGCGCGAAAAATGGTTTGAACATTTTTTCGACGATTTTACTACAGGAATATTTTTAAATATTTTTTTGGATGTTTTATAAAGTTGTTTCTTTTAGATAATCTCTTCCCTCCTCAATTTCATCAGCTGGGTATCGAAAGTAGTGGAGCTGGGAATTACACAACTGGATTCCCTCATATGTCCGGCATTACGGAAAAGGAGCAAAAAATTTGTCGTAAACGAAAAATGGCCGATCAGAACGGTAATTTCAATTTTTGAGAAATTTGAAGCTATAGCTGTAGCTTTAAATTAATAATAATTAATATACTGGAAACAAATTTAGCCGATGGGAGATTGGAAGGCAGTGACGCAAACTTTTTGCCGCCGCGATTGGATTGTGCATTCGAGAATTTCTCCGGTGTTAATTCCGCCACTCCAACTTCAAGCAATAAGGATGACGTCGTGGAAGAGGAGGAAAATGAACCACCGCCACTGCTTTTACAAGGTTTTATTTTGTTATAAATTTTTTGTATGGAAGGTATGTTTTTTAAGGTACACATAATAATGTACATGTTTTTTTCATTTAAATTGCATTTTTATTTAGTTACTGCCTTTTTTTAATTATTTACGATTTTTAGATGAGGAAATGGGAGTTCATGGCACATTTTTGAAGGAAGCCGCAAATATGCGCCAACAATTTTATAACTCAAACGGAACAAAACGCATTCATTCAACAATAAAACACTTTATAGGCGATTTGTTGATAGAGGTTTTTTAATTGAATTTGTTTAAATATATTTCTATATTGAATTTGTTACAAAACCATTAACAATTTATGAAAATTTGTATTTCAGGAAGACATAGAGCCATTTCCTTGTGAAAATGCAGAACTAGTTTGTGTCGGAGAAAACGTATTTGCCGTGGAGCCTAAAACTTCGTCGCCCTTCACTGAAAATGAGGATTCCAGCATTTGTCAAAGGGTTGATGATGAAATGTATCAGGACCAATCTAAGAATGTTAGCACATCTGATAGCACTGGTTAGTTATTAAATTTTTTAATTTCTAGTTCTACAACTGCTCAGTGTTTTCGCATTTCGGTTCAAATTAAATTCATTTGAACTTTTCAAATTCAAGTCATCAGTTCATGTTAATTTGAAAAAATGTCAAATTCAAGACGCCAGTTCAAATCAATTTAAAATAAATTCAAATTCAAATCGACAGTTCAAATCAATTTGAAATAAAGTCAAATTCAAGTCGCCATTCAAGTTAATTTGAAAAAAGTTCAAGTTCAAAATGCCAGTTCAACATGAACTTTTCAAAAATAATTTGAGCCAGCGGCTTCCAATTTAATTATTTTTGGTAAATTTTCTATTTCCAGTTAATTTAAAAGAAATTCGAAGCGGATAAAGTTTCCCAATCAACGAATACGACGATTTTAAAATGGAAAATTCAAGTTGAACTGGCATTTCAAACTTGAACTTTTTTCAAATTAGCTTGAACTGGCGTCTTGAATTTGACTTTTTTTTTCAAATTGATTTGAACTGGCGTCTTGAATTTTGACACTATTTCAAATTCATTTGAATTGGTGACTTGAACTTTTTTCAGGTTCATTTTGTCGGTTCAATTTCATTTTTTGAAAAAAGGCAAAACACTGCAACTGCTTACCAAACTCATACAAGGGGTGGTCGGACTCCCCCTCTCACGCCGCATCTCTTTATTGGGGTCAAAAATAAGAAATCACTGAAGGCCAAAAACATGAACTTTGTTATCAAATTTTGCGCGATGGTTTTTTAGAATTATTCTTGCTAACTCGGAGAAATGCTTTTTAAAGTAAAAAATATTTTTTTTGTTAAGCGAATTTTCAAAAAAAAAATGCCGCATATAATTTTTATCTACTCGTAAATGCGTTAATTTTCTTTCCTTTTCAATAAAAACAATTTCAAAATTTTTTTCAATTTTTTGCTGAAGTGATATTGCTCCAAAAACATACTTGGTTTTCTCCCCCGACGACTGGTAGCCAAGATATGAGGGTTTGAAAATCTGGACCATCGCGCAAAAAATGGACCCTTCCCGATGTATTAAACTGATAATATATTTTTAATATTTTTTGTGTTTAGAAAAAGAAAGTGATCTCAACGATGAATCAAGAGAAAATGACGAAAAGAATAATGATGAGGACAACGAAACTGAAAAGCCATCTAAGAAGCCGGGCAGACGCCGCAAAAAGAAACGATCTGTTAGCTTGAAAACTCCCATCAAATCCCCACACAAGATGTTGAAGCGAAAGTTTGCGAGGCGCGGCCGTAAACCGGGAGGCAGCAGAGAGATCTCCGGTCTTTTACAAATGGATTTTGGACCCGGAAAAACACCCTTTCAGGTTGTTCTTCAATAGTGGATTTTTTGAAAATAAAAACAAACTTTGATTAATAAATAAATTTTTTTAGACAACCTCAATTGAAGAATATACAGAAGAGGTGATGGTAGAAGCTCAACAGCAACAGAGATGTCTTGCGTTTGGTATAAAAGATTTTGAACACATGCTTTATTTAACGTTTTTAATTAAGTTGTTTTTATTGTATAATTGTAAAAATTATGCAGTGTTTTTGAGTAAGTTGTTTGCAATTATTTAGACGATCGTTTAGTGAAACGACCTTCTGAAACGAGTTCTGTTACGAGTGGTCGAACGCCGCCACCTGGAACTTCCGACAAACAACCTTCCGCTAATGGTAATGCGAAGAATTCATCCAAGCGACCGTCCAAGGACAGGTCAGAGCTAAGGGACTCACTGCTTTCTTCGCCGATTCTCGTCGTTCCGCCATTGCACCCCACAGCGCACAACGCCAATCAACTCAGCGATCAATCTGCGGACGATGATGAAGAGTCTTGCAGATGTTGTCATAGGAAATTTTCTGATGTAAGCATTGATGATATTATCAGTAATACTAGATATTAAAAAAATTTAAAGATAATTTAAAATTACAGATTTTTTAGCATTTTCTTACTTATCATAAAATTTGAATTTTAGTTGAAACGCCGTGATATCAGCAAGCCGCAGTATTGTAGTAAGGAATGTTGGAAAAAATTCAAAGAGACACGGTACAAAGTTCCGCAAAAATCTCAGTTATCACCGTCAATATCTGACAACAATGCTAGGCAATTCGTTTTTAAATATTTTTTATTCACTTTTTAATTGTTTATTTTATATTTAAAAATCCGTAGTTTTTTTGTTTTACATGGATTTTTTTAGAAGTACACCAGCTGTTCTTCCTAGACTACTTCCATCCACAACTTCTCCAACGTCCTCGTCGGCCATTTCCTTACTTTCAACTCGTCGAAGTATTTCTTCGCCAACTTCGTCTGCATTTTACATCAAGAAACAGACACCTCAAAAGGCGTCAACTAGCGAAAGTCCGTTGACTAACATGTTGAATGTTCATCAGGTTATGGCACAAGGCGCCCAAACGCGTCCCATACCCCTTCAAAATTGGCCGACCTCAGTGTTGGATGCATCGATGGCAATTGGAATGCAGCCTCAACAGCAATCGCCAGGCGTTGTGTCCTTTATACCCAATCCATTAGCGGCAATAACGGCTAGTGGTTCAGGCAGTATGTCCAATTTCACGCAACAACAAGCGGCACATTTTTATGCTTTACAGCAATCTCACCAACGTCTTCAACAACAACAATTTTATCAACTACACCAACAACAAATGCAGCAGAGGGCGTCTCCGTCCATTTCCGGCTTACCTTCCACCTCGGGCACGCAACCGCCGTCGATGATGTTCGGACATTCTTCCTCTCCGCTGGCGTTATCTGCTACCGCGCCACAAAATAATTTTGAGATGCAGCGACCGTCGTCATTGTCGAGCGTAGGACTGAGCGGGGTCTCATCACCACCGGCAGCGCCCGGCACTCCGCACTCTTCCACTAGTACACCGACATTGGTGCAAAGTGGCGAAAGAAATCTCGAATTAGACAGGCTACATGCAAAGGGAATTTCCAGTTGGACGGTTAGTTTTTGTTTGTCTTCAAATCTCTATATCTAAATATTACAGATTTTTTCAAATTATTTTAGAAGTATTTTATGACCTTTGCATGACACTTGACAATAAAATTTAGATGGTTGACGTTAGTCGATGGGCAAATATTGTCACGAATTCGGATGCAAACGGTGACCGCTTCTTGAACAATGAAATTGATGGCGTGGCCCTACTACTTCTAAACACAACCGTTATGCAAACAAACTTAGGACTTAAATTGGGCCCTGCTGTTAAGCTGAATAACGCCCTAGACGCGCTTGGCGCCAGGCAGAGTGATGGTGGAATTTCCTCAAAATATTCGCAAAATACCGAACTGCGAGCTCTTATTTCACGGGGAATTCACAATTGGACGGTTGGTGTTACATATTTATTATTTAATGGATTGAAAATTTGAATTTATTTTTTAATTTTATTCATTTCACTGGAAGTTTAGGCGGAAGAGGTTGGTCAATGGGCGAACATCGTCACAGACTCGAATGTGAACGGTGATAAATTTGTGCAGCAAGAAATCGACGGTGCCTCGCTAACTCTTCTCAAAAGCCAACAATTCCAGGATGACTTGGATTTCAAGTTGGGGCCATCGCTTAAACTGAACTTAGCGTTAAATATCCTTCAAGCTGGTTAATTTTTAATTTTGTGAGAAAGACTTTTTTTTCGTGTCCACATCATTTTACTTCTCATATTTCATTTTTATTTATTTTTTAATATGGTCCAAGTTTTCCATGCAAAAATGTTTGTTGATTGATACTTTGAGCTAACGAATTATTCAATTTAAAGGCCTTTGAGAAACACTTACAAAAATGTTTTAATATATTTTATACAATTTATTGTACACATATTTTAAGTTTCCATAATTTATTTTGTTTGATAATCCACTAATGTTGTGAATAATTTGAGGATAAAAACATTTCAGCAATTTAAATTGTTTCATTAAAAATCCAAAACATATATCAATTAAAATTATTGTGAATGAAATTATCGCGGCCGATGCTTTGTTATAAAATTGATCTGCATGTCATGCGTTTTGTCTAAAACGTCATCATGCCGCAATCCATTTTTCTTCACATAGCCATTCTCGCCAACAATTGGGCTCGTTAGGCGGTTGCAGGCACGAAAGCCGATCTAAAAATAGCTAGGATAAAACGGCCGATTCGTGGAAAATGGTAAAGCTACTTTTTCGTCGGCAGTGGAGAATATACTGAAAATATTTGCGCCCTCATAGCGCTGAATGGTCGGATTGTTAATGTCGGCGAGGAATTCGGAATTACAGTGCAACCCATTTCTACGATTACATGTCCCGATAGGAATCGCGATGAAACACAACGCAGTTCCATAATTAGCGCCGGCAACGCTCAAAAATGTATCGATGTGTTCGGTTAATGGGGGGCCGATCACCTACAAACCAACAAAAACATCATTTGTCAAAACCAAACAGTTCCAACTTTATTACTTCACGAGTATCCACACAATTTCCTCCCAGAATTGCTTTTCGCGCTAGGGGAGAGCCCATGGAGTATGCAATTATATCGACTTTCTTGCCCGTGTATTCTCTTACTGCAATTATCATACTTCTAAAGATGCAATTAAAATACATGTATTATTGATTTACTATTGCGATACACAAACCGAATTTGTTTCACATAATCACATTTCATTTCGACAATACCGGCAGGTGTAGCGCCTGCGTCGCCCCAGGTAGTACCGTAAATCTCGGCCGGATATGAATATCCGCGTCTTTTCAGAGCCTCAACGGTGCCCTGGATGTACAAAAAATGTATAATACAATTGATTTTTCCTATTTTTTCTCAATTATTTTTTGCTGTTGTTTATGACGTGAAAAACCAACTTGAAATCTCGAAATTTTGTTCGTAATTCCATGAATAATTATGACCGGTTCGTTCTTGGAACCATCATTTTCGCCAAGCCGACCTCCAAAACTGGCATCAGCGCCTAGGTCGGCACGCTCCAGCATATTAACCAAACTAATTCCGTACTGATTGTGGAGAAAGGCACGGAAATCATTTGTAAACGCTCCACGAGAAAACGTCACTAGCGCTAAAATTAGAAGCAACTCCAGTAATTTTGGTGCATTAGATTTTCGCCTTTTATTGAATAACTTAATGGACATTGAATAATTTAATCGTAAGTGTAACCAAGATCGATGAATAAATAAATTAGAGGAAAGAAAATGAGGAAGATAGAGAGAATTAGTGAAAATGTTTTTTAATGTAGTGGTCAGTTTTTCCCATGTGGCTATTCAATCATTTTCATTTACGTAATGTATATCCTCGGGCGTTCATGCAAAGCCATACAAAATCAATAATCAAATTCATTTAGTTTTGGTGATAAGGTGAAATTTATAAAGGCCATTACAAATATGTAAAAACTTTATAAACATAAAATTTATAAAGGTCGCTTTATAAAACCGGTATTGAAAAGCTATTACAAATTTTATCTAAAAGCCATTGAAATTAGATTTTTTTGTAATAAATTTTCAATACCGATTTTATAGAGCGACCTTTCATCGACCCAAATTCTTTGCTACCAATTTGTTTTGTTTTTCACTTGTAAAATGGCCCGAGGCCTGTTGGAAAAAAAGCCATTTTACAGAAAAAACCGAAACTTGTAAAAATATAAACAAAATATCGCGAATGTGTCATGAAAAGAATTCCGAAGGTGGAAATTGGTGTTCTAACTTTTAGATTCGCCTTGCATCCGTTGATCAATTGCTGGCCATTACATTGTAACAACATGCAAAAATATTTAGGGATTATGACAATTTTTTAATTGCAAAATTTTTTCTTTATATGTAAAGGTTAAATAATGCAAAGTAATGCAAAGCGATTTATTGTAAAAAATGGGTCATAAAAATTGAAAAAAGCGAAATTTCAACCTCTTCTCATAAAGCAAAAACAAAATTCACATAAAAGAAATTGCAATAATAATAATAGGTTAAAAAGCGGCCGCCCGCCGCGAATGGAAAATTTTTTTAGTGAAACAATGAACAACTAGACCATCAAAGGTGCGAAAAAGAGAAAACGGATGGGCTGGGGGGGGGGGACAATGAAGACTTCCTCAGAACAAGGCAAACTCTGATGTAAGATTCTTTTGTTTAAAACTTGCTCATCAAATTAATAGTTTAAACTAAAAAACAAAAAAATTGAATTCAATGACGGGTTTAAATTTTGAAAGTTTTATGTAGTTACAAATTTCAAAACCCAAATTGCTGAAATCATTAGAATTTCTAAAACTACGCAATTTTTGAATTTATTAAAAAGTCAAATGTTCAACTACTTAACTTTAAGATTTATTACGTGCGTGATAATTATTAATTATCTAATAACAAGTGGAAGTACTGGTAATGTTTTGAGTATGAATGACATTGCTGATTATCTTTTCACGAAATGTATCTGATTTAGATGAGTCATGCGTGGACGGCGATATGAACTGCCGGGATTGGGTGGCGTCGGACAAGAATGTTTGTGCCAGCACGGACTACATTATTAAAAACTGTAGGAGATCGTGTGGCGCATGCAAGCACATACCAAAAAGTATGTTTCCGAACACGTAGAAGACATTTTTTTGATCGAGAAAATTTTTTTTACATAATCCAAATTTTTTAATTTCGAATTTGCCGAAAAAGGAAAAAAAATGTTTTTGATTTATATCTGCCATAAATCTTCAAGAGTCATTTTGGGTGTGTAAGAGTTTTGGGTCTTCAAGAGTTCATTTTGGGTTTGGTGTGTAAATGTATATATTTTTGAGTTTTCAAATGCCACGAACCGGAGGAATAGGGCGGAATAGGAACGGCCTGAATAGTCTATTAAAATAGTACCTCGAAAATTATGTTTCTCGAGACTTATTTATATGCAAACTGTATTATTAAAAATATGATAACATTCAATAGTAATGGGCTTTTAGAATTCGACATCAGCAGAGTTCCAGCTAATCTTCAGCCAATCGCCTTCCTCATCGGCATCTGGCGCTCGGAGCATGGAGGAAAAGCCATATTTCCAACAATCCCGAAATTCACATACGGCGAAGAGATTCAAATTAGTATAGCCGATCCACACATATCCTCAACGAAGGCATTAAACTACACGTACAATTTCGAAATCTTCTAATGTAAAGCTATACAAAAATCCAAAATTTTCAGAGCTTTCGCTTGGGGAATGAATGAGAAGAATGAATTACATAGCGAAAACGGCTATCTTACAGTTCGCGAGGGAACTACTCGAGTCGCACTGACAACGGTCATGAATAACGGTAACGCGCCCGAAATTAAAACACCTCCCCGGTGGATGCTAAATTTTTATACACAAAAACATTTGAAATTATAGGTTTTGTGACGATCGAAGAAGGACCAGTATCTAACAATCGAATTCACTTTCGCCTCGTCGACATTGGCCGAATCAGCTTCAGCAGAGACTTGCCCGTTCATGATGTAATTTTTGTGGGATTTTTTGTGGCTATTATGTTTCACACAGAAGTCTGATAACCTGAATATGCTATGTAGTCGAACGAACAAAAAAAATTAAAAAAACGTTTTAGCTAGTTCGAGAATGGACTCTCATCGATAGCCGTACCCTGCAATCGAAGCTGGATATGGAGACATTGACGCACGGCATGCGAGAACATACCGCAATCACATACACAAAAATATTTCCATGATTCCCCCCAAAAATATGAAGAGAATTTACGATAGATTTATTTGTACAAACATGTTCAATTTTTACATAATAAAAAGATTAATTTCTATTGGTTTTCGCGCTTAGAAATGACTCGAAGTTGTTCAATGCCAATTCACTGCTATAATTTATTTGGGTTTTTACGAAAAAATTGCAAATGAATTGAAAAAACTAACCTGCAAAATACGGCCGAATAAGCGGGCAATAGGTATTCGGTGACCTCGGGGCAAATGTAGACGATTATATTCGACCAAACCGAGGCCTCAGCGCCGACGACAAAGTGCCACATGCCAAAGTCGACAGTTCTGAACAGATTCTCGTCACAAGTTTCGAAAAACGACAGTAGTTCCTCGGATGAACGCTTTAAACGCCGAAATTTACGCGTTAAGTGCAAACACAACAAAATCTTCATAGCATCTAAAACGCGAAAATTGAAATGGAAAAATTAAAACATTAATTTCTACTTGTCGGCTACTTTCTATGACTTTTATGGAAAAATTCATTGGCCCACCCGAAAAAAATCTTACCTTTTTCCAATGTATTATCCAAACTTTTATCACAAAGCGGCTGACTTGAGGGCAATTGAATCAAAAAGGAATAGTTCAGCGGCGCAAATTGACATCGGTTACTTCCGTTCAATTGTATGAGGACTTTCGGCTCGATCTCGCAAACGCCCTCGTCCGCGTTTGGTGTGGATGGTGGCAGAAAAAGCCAATCGACGATTAGCGTACATACACGTTCCGCGTTTTGGAATGCGTCCACCTTGATGGCCACCACTGCTTGCCTTGTAGAGTGAGATCTAAATACCATAATTTCTAAGAAATGTAGTTTAAATAATCTGCAAGTTTTTTCATTACTGAATGAAAAATATGGATGAAAAATATTGAATAAATATTTTTAACACTTTGTAGACCTCCGCAATAAATTTTGAAGCTCTGGCGGCAAAATTTTGCCGCCAGAGCTTCAAAATGTATTTATACCGAAAAATGTTCATTCCGTTACTGAAAATTACTCGCCTTATGCACGCCGAATTTGTAGAAGCTCGTATTGTTCCACTGGGCAAAAAGTATTTACAATCCATAAATTTGCAATCGGCTTCATTGTAACAGTTCGTTTCAACCATACAACTTATCACCCTGTAATCATTAACATTATTATACAAACATACCAACTACATGTGATCTGATAAAGGTATAAATTTTATAGAATTACCCGCCAAGATGCGAATCATTCTTTACCAATAAAAAGACGCAAATTTGGTCAGAAAAAATTTCCACGCAATCGACCTTCATAAATACATTTGGTTTTTGGCGTTCGTCCAATACTCGTGCTTCCACACCCAAAACTTCGGCGATATTTAATCTAAAAATTGATTGTTCTACATAGCAATAATTCAACTACATTTAAAATTACCCATTGCTGTTCAGTTTCGGTAAATTGCCCAGGTCGTTAAAGATTTGTAAAAGAATATTTTCTGTGGCCTCAACTTGAATAAGCTCGTTCTTTACGTCCTTTTCCATTTGCCCTCCCTTGGACTGCAAAGAGAGTGACACATCCATCGAGCATATGACCTAAAGATCATTTCCAAAAAAATATCTTGAAAATATTACATTTTAGTCCTCCAAAAGCGCACAATCAGTTGACACAAACGTCCAGTAACCAGTGCTAGGACTTGAATCATTTTTGAATCCAAATGAGCCGAATCCGGCAAATTTTTTTACGATTTCGTTTGCTCAATAACCGCTTTTTCGCTGTTTGACTCCAGAGTCAAAAGTGCTTTTGAATCCAAACCGGGGCTCCCGCACAACTCATCATTTGCACAACTCATCATTTGCACAACTCATCATGCACAACTCATCACACACAACTCATCACGTGCACAACTCATCATGTATATAAATTTTTTCAAAATTTAATTTTATTTTTTTCTAATGAAAATTTCAATATTTTCCAGTGAAACTTAAACAAATAGCATGCAATAAAAAATAGTAAAGCAAAAATAG
>SAUE01000032.1:47979-65254 GCA_009724625.1 Deladenus siricidicola | reverse complement strand
GGAAAATTTTCGATTTTCGGCACTTTTTACCGAAAATCGAAAGAGATTTGAAATTCCGAAAATCGAAAGAAAAAACCGCCGAAAATCGAAAATTTTTACACCCCTGATACATACATACAAATTTTTGTCGATAGGTACATCTAAGAATGTTTGATACCTAGATTAAAAAAACCTTAGATTAACCCTAGATTCTTCGAATTTTATAGATAAAATTTCATGCTTTTAGGAACATTATATTTTACGTAAACTTGTGTCATGATGCGCAGTGCTATGTTCTATCCCCCCCCCCAGAATTTTTTGATCGATGTAAAACCTGAAAAATTGTTCCAACTTCAAAAGGTTGAAAATATTCTGTATATGAAAACTCGAATCGTTACAGAATCACCTATTTTCTTCTAATAATCCCTTCTTCTCTCGTACTTTATTTCTGCAACGGAGCGAGGTTCACCTGGAGCGAAAATTGACTCAAATAGCCAGCGACCACTCCGACAAGGGTGTTTCGATAGGTTCATATCCGATAATGGACAATAAGTGAGTTTGTTTTTAAATTAATTTTTGTTGTTTATTTTTTACTTGATCTCTTCTTTGTTTTGAGGATTTCATAAAAAAAATATATGCTAAAATGTATGTTATTTTTTATTTCAAATCTGCAAATATAATTCAAATAGTATTTATTACAATAAGTCCTTCTCATTTAGCGCAAGTTAGTTTCATGTATATAATTGTGCTCAATGTTTTTTTGCGATAATTCCTCAAATACGTTTGTAAGTTTTTGGATTAATTTAATATTGTTATTATGCATTTTTAGTTACTTCAAAACGAAATTAATCGTTGAAAGTGATTCACACGACAATGGCGCTGAGGCTCACGATCGGCTTTCTGACGCGTTTAAAGGTATATAACCTCGCTAAGGAAATTTGATCTTTACCACTCAATTCAAGAGGTGTCTATCTAGTGCGAGTTTTTTTTTGTAGATTATTTAGTGAGTTATGACGAGACTCCCTGGACAAATTCAATGGAGAAGTTGTTGGCCTATCGAGAGAAGCAGTCGGTGGAATTCCAGGTCAAAATTGATGACGCGCTCAGCACAATCGACGAAATTTTGAATGCCTATACGTAAGTCGGGTGTTTTAAATAATTCAATTTTGTTGGCTGCTGATATAATATTCACCTTTAAGGCTAGATCAAATTTCCTTATCGTTTAACGGTGGCAAGGACTGTACCTTACTCTTGCATTTGTTCCGGTGCTGCGTAGACAGGTTTCCATTTTTTATTATCGTATATTTTTTAATTTATTAATACATACACATACATATAACCAATATATATTATTAATGTAGCCAATTTTGATTTAGTCGATTTGGTGCGAATACAACAATCCACGGGTTCCAAATTTTAAATGACGACGAGTTTCCAGAAGTTTGCGACTTCGTCAACGACGTTTCGCAGCGGTTAATCTACATCTAAAAATTTCACTCATATATAGATCTATTTTTTCAGTTATAAATTGAAGATGACTCAAGTGAATGCTAGTCTAAGGTCGGGTTTAGCCCACCTCAAACTTCAACATCCCAACATAATCGCGGTTCTGATGGGCAGTCGGCGGACGGACCCAAACGGAAAGTTTATGAAGTCGAAATGCGAATGGACCGACTCGGATTGGCCGCATTTTTACAGGGTTTCTTTTTAGTTTTTTGTGATGCGGTCGTAAAATTTTTAAATATATGTGCTTGGTTTCTTTTATTTATATTTTTTCTATATTTAATTATTTTGCTCCGTTTTGCAAGTATAATACACTGGTGGAATAAATTATAGGTTTACTTCAATTTTTTCAATTTTGGCAAAAGTTTTATGTGCATAAAAGTGCATTTTTGGTGCCATAAGCAGCTGGATTCGATAAAAAGTGGTTAACAACATTGAGGGATCGGTCGATTTTTTGAGCGATTTTTCGATTGCTGACACCTTACTCATGATAATAAGCCTTGATTTGACCAATCTCATACACTGAAAGTGATCTTCCGCGCGGCATTCTTCATAAAATTGATCAATTAATCAGAAAAAAAATCAATACACATAAAGATGGATGCAGGGAGAATATCTTTCTAAAAAGTGAACCTATAATTATGTGCAACCCCAAAATTGTCGATTTTCGGAAAGAAGTCTTTTGCGCAAAATCGATGGGATACAGTGATTTGTTTTTCAGAATTTTTTTCTCCTGATTATTCCACGTTTTTTAAAGCTTTTATATACGTCAAACTTTTTTTCAATTTGCCAAAATTAATTGAAGTGAACCTATAATTTTTTCCACCAGTGTATTCTCGAAATTTTTAGGTGTGCCCCATATTGGAATGGAGCTATTCGGATGTTTGGCGTGCAATTCGTGGCCTTTGCGTTCCTTATTGTCGAATCTACGATACAGGCTATACCTCTCTGGGAAACCGATCCTCCACACATCCAAATCCAGCGCTCATGACCGTTGATGAACATGGATGTAAAAGGTTAAGCCGTCTTTCAAATGTTTTTCACACACAGTGTGTCCTTACATTGTACAATAGGGCGTGGTTATGATATAACAAAGTTATTTAGTGAAGTTCTCATTTATATTTAGGTATTTGCCAGCTTACCGCCTAGAGAATGAAAACTTGGAAAGATGTTCTCGAGAGAATCGCTCCAGTAGCCTTAGCGAAGAAGCACTATAATTCCACGTTTAGTGCCAAATTTTAATTCTTACAGGTACCTTTTATATTATTCTATAACTTTATCTATGCAACATTTTATTGTAAATCTGACCCACTAATCTATATATGAAACCTCACGATACATACTATATTATACATGCATATAAGGAAAGCTGAGGTTTATTAGTCGGTGTTTTTTTTACAAAAACTGGAATCTAATCTTTTTTTTTTATTTCTTTGGAATTTTTTTTATTTAAAAAAAGTTTTATAAAAATAGATAGTACATATTATGATAATGTCATGGTGCTCCTTTCTAAGATGTTTTTTAATTTTTATTTAAATTTGTGATTACAAATTTGTTTAAATTAAAAGTTTCAATAAATTTTGAAATTATGAACTTGAAACAAAGGAATGCGGAAAACATACAAAAAAAGTTTACTTCGACGCTCAGTGATCCAAGCTGACAGAATAAATAATTAAAAATCTTTTTTAAGCGAAAGATAATCTTATTTACGACAACAGACTTATCGAGTCACATTTCTGCAAATTCATAAAACTTAGCGCGCTGGTGTTACCATTCTGCAGATTGAAGTGCAAAACGTAAAGCTTTGTTATCATAACGTCTTATTATTCCCCGCTGATGCTTATAAATTTTGCGCAATGGCAGTAGAATTACAGACATTTGTTTACAAAAAAATTTTGAACACATGTTTTACATTTGTGGATGTTTCGAGCACGCATCATAAAAAGTTAGTTTAGGAAGAATAATTCCTACATTATTTTTTTAAAGTTAAGGGGGAATACAAATTTGCTGCGCTAACAATGGATTCGGAATAAGACGGAAAAAACAGCTGGCGAATTATGTGGAAGGGAGCCAGAAAAGTTTCATTTTTTTGTATAACCAAGGCATTATTCATTATCTATGATACCCACAAATGTTTTTGACATTTATCCTTTTGCCAATGCATAAGGAATTTCAATTCTTTGCATTTTTTATGCCTTTCGGCTGATCACTTCCTAGCGAATTCCGTTGTCTTTCCGTCTAATAATATTATGATTGTCTTCTTCTCGTTTATGCACTTTGTTTTGTCTAGCTATATGTACACATATGTATAAAAATTAAATAATTTTTAGTGTATTATATCTATCATTTTTTTGTCGTTGATTGCTTACAATTGTTTCCCAATATTCAGACATCCAAATTCTCTAGGACAATTTCACAAATTTTCACGTCTTTTTTACAGTAATCTAAAGTTTTTAATAATCAATTTATTCGTAGAAACAATTTGTTAGTAAAATACGTCATATCTCTGACATTAGCCAACAAATTCTTGAAGGAATTTAAATACGCACTGATTTAAACCTGAAACAGCTGGTTTAATTGTTGTTTCTTGCTTGAATTTTGGCTGAAAACACCTCCTTCTTTCAATAATAACAATCACGTTTACTTCCCTGCAAGCGGCAGCTCATATTTTTATTTTTTATTTCGCAATTTGGCCATCAGATCAATTTTATAAAAATATTTTTAGCTGGACAAAAGTGCGTCGGCAAAGCTTTGTTTATCACGTATAAGTGATTAATGTGCCATCAATTATTTTTGCTAGCGCTATACACGCTCTCCTCGCTTTCGCTGTAAATAACGGAACAATCATCTTTTTTTCCAACCTCATCCATCTCCTTTATACTCACTGCCTGCCAAATATTTTTTTATACAAATAAGATAAGCGCCATGATAAAAAGCAATTCTGATCGAGTGTTACCACTTTCCATTTCTTCATTTTTAACACCGCCTGCAGCGAAAAATTCGTCTGCGCCGCCTTTAAGCGAACCTTCAAAATTTTCTCCACGTCATATCGACAAAACGCACTCACAACATCCGAGTAACAGACCGCTCGCAATTAGCTACCACAATAATATTCGAAGTGACGTATTCGACGACAATTTTGTGCTTGCCACGTCGAAGAGAAGGTCAAAAAAGCGTGGCAGATCAAGAAAAATATACGGTAGCAATAGTAACAACGTTGTGAGCATCTCGATTGACGATAGCGACGGTTGCGCTGAATGTAGTCGAATTTACTACGTGCGAAAGGGTGACGAAAATCACAAAGCGTCCGAGGATACTGCCCAAGACGAGCAAAGCGATCATAACGGGTACAACAATGTGAGTGAAGGCGGAAGTAATGCCGAAAACTTTTCTCCTCGACAATTTATTACGAAATCGCCAACGACGCGAAATCTAACATCGACTCGACAAAGAATTAGCGCCAGAAAATCATCACTTGCTACGAAGAAAATGGCTGCATCTCGAACGTTGAGACGCGCCAAATCCTCCGAAGACGATAGGGAGGACCCGTATTTGATCAGCGGCGGGAGCTGTATTAAGTAAGTCCCGATTTTTTAAATTCGATAGGTTTGTGCTTAGAAAAATTATTTTTAGTTTTGTGTTTTTTATTTTTTTACAATCTTATTACATTCTCATACGTAAACGTGGCTAACTTCGAAACGGAAACAATTTTTTGATAAAAAATAACCCCTGGGCAATTTTTAATAATTTTTCGCACAAAGTTTTGAATTGGAAATTAAATATAGATATGTTTGTAAATAAAAGAAAAAAATATGGGAAAGGAAGAATGTCAAATATGGCAGAAATTTCGCAATAATTTTTCGCACATTGCGAAATTTTTGCCATGTTTGAAATTTTTTCCTTTTTTGCATTTTTTTGCAAACCTATCTAAATTTAATTTCCCATTCAAAACTAATTTTCCCGAATTCAAGACTAAAGATGAAAAAAATTTAAAGCGAATGGAATTGGGTACCGCTTGCTTTTTAAATTAATGCCCAAGAAAGGAGGAAATCTTTTTCGAAACATTCAAAGTAGACGGAAACACAATACCCGCTAGAGGCACCGCTCAAAACGAATGTAATGTAAACATTACCCTATAGGAACACCGATATTGTTTGCAATACAAAAACAAATTGTGTTTGAAATATTGAAACTTTTATTTGGTTCAATGAAAAATACGACGTGAAATAGTACGTGAAAATTGGGCAAAAGACCGAAGAAATTGCGCTTTTATTTATTGAAACAAATGCCGGGCAAAAAATTATTCCAATTTTTCTCATGGCTATTTTTCGCTCTTCATTCTCTCTATCTCGCTCATGTGTCGTTTATTGCTTAGTTAGGGCGATAATGCCAGCCGCAACTCGGCGGCCTCCTCAAATTATGCTGACTTTCATGCTACCAATTATGGCGAATATTGTTTGAGAATATATATATATATAATATATGCTTCACGCATACCACGTAGAAGGGAGAGAAAAGGTTAAGATGTTAAATCCATTCATCTATTCCATTTCGTTGGGGCGTTATACGCCAATGAGGTATGTTATCATTTTATTGAAATCTCGCGCTCAAGTTTTGCCTGAAATTTCGTAATGACGTAATTAATTGTCTGGAACTTTTAAATTAATATGAAAGTTATACATTCTTTCTTTACTTTAAGCCTTCCACCACATCGCTACTCGGTGGTGGATGCGGGAGTCGAGGGCAAAGACTCCTCCACCGATACTTCATTCGCATTTCGAAATTCCAAATTCAATAAAGCTCCCACGAAGAAAGCTTCACCAATTTATCGACACCAACAAACCGATACCTCCGAATGTTGCAGCACTTCGGAGATTGTGACGATTAATGTATCCGGCTTGCGCTTTCAAACCTTCGACAGTACCCTCAGCAGGTGCTGTTTTTTATATCTACATCTACAGTACTTCTTTTTAATGATGTATTTTATATACGACATTTTTAACAACTTCTTGAACTTTAAGCAATAAAATTGACAATTTATATTTTAGATACCCAAGCTCCCTTTTGGGTAATCCGATGAAGCGGAGGAAGTATTGGAACGAGGAATACCAGGAATATTTTTTGGACCGGCATCGCACCACGTAAACTTTAGTTCATATTATTTTAAACAATTAATTTAACGTTTCAAAAGTATTTGAATAATTTCAGCTTTGAAGCAATACTACACATATATCAGACTTTCGGTCAGGTGATTCGGCCGGAATCCGTCCCCATTTCTCTCTTCCTCAGAGAGCTTTCGTTTTACGAGGTAATATTGTGTCTTTCAATTACGTTGTATTGTGATTGGTTTAAATTATCTGTATAGCTAGGTAATGAAGTTTTGGAGAACTTTTGGGCCAGCGAAGGCTACCAGAAGCCCGCCGGCGACATTCTACCCAAAAATCGCTGGCAACGGATAATGTGGCAGCTGATGGAATTTCCGGACTCGTCCATTCTGGCGCGAATACTCGCCTTTGTTTCTGTATCTGTGATAATTATGTAAGAATTTTTTCGAGCTGAGAGCATTCGAGTTTGAGATAAATTCTAAAATTAAAAATTGGATATTAAAATTACATATAAAAATATATTTTAGAAGTATTGTATCGTTCTGCCTCGAAACACTCCCAGAATTAAAGCGAGAAAACGAAGTGAATAGCAGAGAGTGGTCGAGCCCATTCTTCTGGATTGAATTCTCATGTTGCCTTTGGTTTTCCGTGGGTTCGTCGATTTATGAAAGCATTTCGAATATACCATATTTGCAAAATATTTTTTAAATTATATTGAAAGTTATTTTTTAGAGTTATTTGTGCGATTCGTAAGTTCACCTAGCAAATCGCAATTTATGAAGTCATTCCTCAATGTTTTGGATTTCGTCGCGGTGGCGCCATTTTTCACAAATCTTTTATGGTGTTACATTTTTCAAAAATTAATTTTTTTCAAGGATATTTTTAATTTTTTTCTTATCTGTTTCTTATTTGTATAACTAATCGAAATTGATATAATTTTGTTGGATGAACACGTCGATGGGTTCCATTTCGACTTCGACCAGCGCGCCTCTAATGGATCCCACCACGAATGCCCCATCCGCAATGGTCTCATCCTCATCACTTTCGTTCTCGGTTCTGCGAATAATTCGCCTCGTTCGGGTATTTCGGATTTTCAAATTGAGTCGGCACTCGGTGGGCCTCCAAGTACTCGGCAAAACATTTAAAGCTTCTGTTCAAGAGTTCTGCCTTCTCATATTTTTCATGGGGATTGCGCTGATCCTATTCTCGAGCGGTGTTTACTTTGCGGAGCAAAACGAGCCCGACACCAAATTCACGTCCATTCCGGCTTCATTTTGGTTTGTGCTGGTATGAACGTTTTAATTGGTATCCTTGTCACTTTTGAATCGTAATTTGCGCTTTAATTTTAGGCCACAATGACTACGGTTGGCTATGGAGATTTGGTTCCTCACGGCGTCTATGGTAAAATCGTCGGGTATGTTCTTTATTTATTTCGAATTATATTTTTTAATGCGAATAAAGTTAGATATGAAAACTTATATGTATATGAAACGGTCACATGTGTAATTTGCATTTTCTAATTTGTTTATCGATATTTAGGTCCTGTTGTGCGTTAATTGGCGTCCTCACTCTCGCATTACCCGTGCCCATAATAGTGAGTTTTCATAATTTAAGCCGAGAGTAATTTTCATTTAGCGCATTGAATTTTCAATAATTTTGAGACCCGTCGACTTTGGTTACTATGATTTTCAAAATTGTGACATGTGTAACGAATTCATCTGAATTCATGATCAAAAACTTTTTTTTCACTGGCTGGACCGACGACTAGCACGCTAACATAATCTGCCATTGCTCTTACCAAATCTCTGCAGAATAATTCAAAAAGTTAATTCAAGTTTTCGAGTTGTTAAATGTCATCCATTGCAGGTCGCGAACTTCAAGCATTTCTACCGGCAAGAATGTCGTTTGGCACAAATTTATCGCCAACAACAACAAATTCTTAATAACGAAGTAAAAGCAAAATTATCTGACATCACCCAAAACGGAAAAGAGGAGGATAACGCACTACCGTTGCCCCAAAAAACATTGTTAATTGTGTAGATTGAGAGAATTTGATATCATAATTTTTAAGTGCCATTTATTTATTTGAATTATTACGAGATGACAAAATATACGAGGTGTTTTCATTTGTGATCTTGATAGAATACATGTTTATAATGTCATCATTGTATAATATTAATCAAACTCAAATTTCACTATTCACCCCAAATCTCACGGTGTTACCCACCCCTGAGCTCAGGGAGCGTCATTTTTTGGTCTTTAAAAGTTCTTAAAAACATGCTTTTTAAAACATTTTGGTCTTTCAGGAAATAAAGCTAAGTTAAGGTTGAATAATTCAATATGGTTTTAGAAAAGTGACACAATCCAAGCTGACACAAATCCAGTACCTTAAAAAATCCTTAAAAATTAATTTAAGATCAAATGACGATCCCTGCCTGAACTCACATTTTACTGAAACAGATGGCCAAAAGAGAATGTTAAACAATAGTGGAACTTTTGAGTTCCACCACAATTAATGTTTACAAAAATATCATCAACTCATATGAAGTTAAGGAATTTTTTGCGTTCTGTCAAAACTAATCATAGAGTAAATCTCAACATCGAAATTTTTTGTGAGTGGAAGACCCGAAAGAACGAAAATAGATCTCTACTTGTAAAAATAATACGTGGCATAACAAACGATAAACTTTCAACGAAACAATAACAACAATCTGTGAACGGAAAAATAAATTATATGTATAGAACACCAAAGTTTCTTACTTTGGCAAACACAAGAAAGACACATGTATAACAAACAAATTTATAAACAACCAAATTATGTAGAAGATGAAATTAGGTAGCGTTTTCGTGACGGCTTTCGAATCTATACAAAGTTGTACATGAAATCCAAAACCAAATCAATCTTCGACAAGAATTAATCAGACTTTATAACAAGTCTACATATTTAGAGAACGATAAAATTAGAACGAATTGGACGCGACATTGAAATCCACGAAAGATGAGATAACAAACAATTATGAAGAAAATAATGAGCGAACGAACGAAAGAACGTAAAACCAGCATAATTATAGAGGAATACTTTTACGAACCGTATTACAAGTGAACAAAACAAATCCCTCAGGAAACCATAACTGTAAAACCAAATCGCAACTTGTTTTTCTTCGAAAGTGTTAGAGCTCAGCTGCTGAATTCCGTTACACACACACAAAGGCAAAAAAAGACATCTTGTAAATTTCTAATAATCACAAAATATCCAACCAAGCAGTTTTTGCAAAAAACGCCAAAAATATGAAAAATTTATGGCTGAAAATTAATTAAAAAACGTATGGTTGTGTACCGACAAAGCAATAACGCTTCAAACAATAACGCTTCAAATTAGAAATATACGAACATTCACTCTTGAAAATGATTATATTTTAAAATAAACAACTTATAATAACACATAAATAAAGAACAGGTGATGCGAAAGTGTCGAAGACTTTTTCAGAAACGCAATAAAATTATCCAACAACAACATTTTCAAATCTCGTACTGCATGCTCAGACGCTGTCTTAATGGCTGCGGAAACTGTCCGATGAAATTCGCCCAATTCTCCTCACCCACTTGGTTTTTAAAAGCGTAGAGAATCTGAAATGAATATGAAAATAATTACACATTATTAAAATGAAAATAAAAAGTTCTAGCAAACCCTGTGGAACATGAATCGAAGTTCTTCGGTGGGAGTTGTCCAAGAAGCAATCGCATCGCACAGGAAAATAAAATACGTCGCTACGCCTTGAGGGTTGTAACTTAAAATAAAAATGTTTACCATAAATAAAAAATTCAACATATCAAAACAAAGAAAACTGAAGCGATTCAAATTTTTAAACCAACATCAACACCAAAAGACAAACAAAATCCTACTTTATCATATAGCAAATCCCGCGGAAAGCTGACTCCTTCTCCTCATTATCGCGGATGTTTCGCAACGAAAGACACCATGGCCGAATAAAGTCCCCCAAAAATGGAGACACTTCAGCGCTACAGTGTAAACCAAAACGCCCCAACGTGATAGCTAATTTTTTTTATAAATTAAAAACAATAGTGATGAAAATTATAATAGTAATTTTTTAATCAATAAACTGAGATAGAAAGTCACCAGTATTCTCCAATAAAGTCTTCGGTCCTTTGTCGTAGTTCATTACATGAATCAATTGCGGCAAAATTATCGGCATATATTGGCGCATTCCATCACCAATTTTTATCGCAATCTCACCAAGAGCCCATATCGAATTGTTGCAAACAGAGACGTGTTGCGGGTCCAAATTCTGCGCCAAAATTGGAATGAACTGGTGAACGTTTGACTGCAAATGCGAATAGCACGCCTTTGCCAAATCACCTAACAATGCAAATGAACTCTGGCGCACTTCATAAGTTGGATCCTAAATATACATAATTTTAATAAATAAAAAGAAAGAAAATAATACAAACATTTCAAAAAGCACGAACCTGTGCGCAAACAAAAATCAGCTGAACAAGGTTGCTTTTCGCCACTAACGGTTCGATGTATTCGCGTAGTGCCTCTGTTAATTCGGATAACAAATCCAAAGCGACAATCAAAAAGTCCTTGTCTGGTTGTTCAAAAGTTGACTGTTGCGGAGCTAAAAACAATTTAAGTGCAGTCTAGAAATTTTTTGCTTTTAGACAAAATATACAATTTTACGTAATATGAAATCAATTAACAAAAGTAAATAAGTCTTACTCGTAGAAGACGAAGCGCCACTTTCGTTAGCAGCATTGGCGGCAACGGCATTAGCAGCTTGCTGAAGTGTATTCGAAATCAGGTGCGTACATCGCTGAAATACCGGCTCGCAATAGGGTAGAAAAGAAGAGTGAAGCGCTGTGGCAACCGAAGAAATACATTCAAGCAGTGGAAACAGCTCCTTGTCCTCATCATTAAGAATATTCCATTTTTGCATCAACGGCTGCATCACCATCTCCGGATAGGGTGGCTGACTCAAATTCCCGCCGACACTATCCGCCAACGTTCCGACTGCATCGTACAAAATGAGCAAATTTTTTGCCTTCAATTATAGATTAAAATTAGATTAGAACAGAAAAAGTATATATCAACAAATCAATTTGTCAATTTCAGTAAAATTAAAATGCAAAAAAAAACAGTAAGAGCAAATAAAAAAGTGTGACAAACCTGATAACGTTTGAATGCTTCGCTGAGAGTGGTTAGTATATCAAGTAAATAAGGTACAAGTTCGTGACAAGCCTCTTCTTCAAAAGTAGCAAAGGCTGAGCAGGCAGCCTCTTGCACGCGCTTATTCTTGTCCAAAATTCTCGCCAGTAACTAATAACGAAAATTATGTGATATACAAAAAAATGAAAATTATTTATTTTAACATAAAATAATATTCGTAATTTATTAATTTTAAACATTCAAAAAATACCTCCTTCAAAAGCTGCTTGAAAAATTCGTGCTGAGGCTGTTGAACAACAAAATGACAGTAACGAGATAGCGTCCAGCACGTTATCGAGCGAACAAGCGCTTTTCCGTCCTGCAACGCGTTAATCAAAAATGGAATCAACTCCGGCAAATGCGGCGTCATGCCCGTGATACAACCTTCTGCCACGGCTCCCAAAGCTAAAATTCCGCTCTCCTTGACCTAAAAAGTAAACAACATAAAAATTATAATAAAAAATAAAGCAGCATACAAAAAGAAAAAATATAATAATGAAACATACATCCCACTTTTCGTGAAACAAAGCATCGCGCAAAATAGGTAAAAGATATTCCAGAAAAGCGTCACGAAAAATGCCCGAGAGAACGTCGAGCGAAGCGGCTGCACACTTTCCTTAAAAATGCAAAAATATACGTGTAGTTCGTAAATTGTAATAATTTGGCTATATAAAAATAAAAACACACTTAAATTCCATTCCGTGCAAGATTCATAGTTGTCATCTTCGTAATCTTCGTCCTCAATCTGGAATGCGTTGAAATTTTATCAAAAACATTAAATCAAAATATTACGTTATTTGAAGTCGAGCCATCGTCGCCAGAGTGTTCACCAAAACCTTGCGTTCGTGCTCGATGAAATCTTGGCCGAATGTCTTCAGCCCGATCCGGAACGTTTGCGTCGTCTTCTACGTCGCCCTAAAAAATTTAAAGTAGCTTGAAAGATTAAATGAAATAACCTTAAAAAAGTATTCTATATCATCTATATCAGACCTGTCTTTCAATTGAAATTAATCTCCTAAAAATATAAAATCCAAAATTAAAAAAAACCTTCAATGCGCAAATATCGGCCTCGGAGTATTTCATACACTTGATAAGTGTGGGCAACAATTTCGGCAAAAGCGGTCCAAGTACTTCTTTGCACATTAGCGGATTCTCCGCAAATGCCAGCCAGAATTCACAAGCCTCCAAAGCGGTTTCCTCGTTTTCGTCCTGCGTTTTCATCAACATAAATTCGGAAATGTTAGACAGCTGTGGAGCGATTTTATCCATGTAATTCTCCAGCAGTAGCGTCAGCGCGCGGCAAAGTTGTCGTTGTACTTCCTGAAAATTTTTCATGATTAAAACGATGTAATTATAAAAAATAAAAATTCCAGAAATAACCTGATCCTCATCGTTCGCCAATTGAAATAATCTTTCCAGAAACGGATCGATAATGCCAGCAATCGACTCGTTCTGGACGAGTAAAATACAATTTACGGTATTGACGGACAACCCGCGAAATTTCGACATTGGCGAGTTAAAGAAATTCAACATCTTCGCCACCACGGTATTCACTTCGTCCTGATTTAGACGATCCGCAGAATCCTCGCAAATTTTTTGAAGCGCACCCAGTGAACCCTTAAAAACACCCCCAGTCAAACCTCCTTTTTTCATTCTTCAAATTTACTTATATGTAAAAATGAAATTTTGGAATTTATTTCAAAATTTACAGAATCACCAAATAAAAATAAACCAAGAAAAATAATGCCAAAAAAATACCTCCAGCATATTCGCGTCTTCACTGTCCAGCAATTGGCACAATGTGGGCAAAAGTTCTGGCCAATTTACGCATCCGTCGTGAGCAAATATAGTAGTAATTATAATTCCAACCTGCAAAGTCGATAATTACATATTTCGGAACTTTATTTCTGTATAATAAATATGACAACAAAAAATACCGTAGCGCGAATAAGCGGAGATGCATCGCCTATCGCTCGAAAACAATTGCGTTTCAAAAACGTCTGAATGTTTGTCGGAATTTGAGGCCAATTTTGTCGAATTGTGTTCTTCAGTAAAAGTCCACTCAATGCACGATGTGCCACCTAACAAAGTCAAAGAATTTGAAAACCATAATTGAAATTTATGAACGCTTATTACCTGCTGATCACGCATGCGGCCAAGAATATAAGCTAAATAGCAACAGAACTCCGGATGAACATTGAGCTGATCCAAACGCTATAAAAATAAAAATTAAATTTATAAGTGTTTCTTGTGGTAGGATTAGACGTGACTTTTGATAGACGTCATTCGATTGCACAAATCAAGAAAATATATACATTAAAGCAAAATTTTCGCTCCATGAAATGTTATGGTTTCAAAAAATAAACAAAATTACCAGAAAATCTTCTTGGTTCATTACCAAAAACATTCATTCGTTTCTGTAGAAATTTAGAACAAATTTGAAAAAACTACACCCAAAAAACCAAAACAAAATTTTCAAAATCATCCACGAGCTAGATAAACACCCAAAAATGCACTCATAATATTCAGTACATTTCCTACTAAAATTTACATTTCTTATTAAACTTCAGTACATTTCCTACTAAACTTTTAAAATGTCCAGCTAAAAATGCTAAGTTTTTTTAAATAAAAATATTACTTTAAGTAAAAAATAAATTCACCTGTTGAACTTGAAGTTGGGTGGCATTGTCGGGCGACTGCGAATGTTGCAGCAAAGCGACAATCTAAAACGAATTCGTTCAGTAATTCAAAAATACAAATCATAAATCTACCTGCTGCAATTCCTGCTCGACTGGCTGCCAATCATCAGTTATAGACATTTTGAACTGAAAAAATGGTTTAAATTCGTTAAGGATAATACAAACTACACGAAAAACAACTTCTTAAAAAATAAAATAAAACTGCTTCTTAGCCAAAGATCATTTAGCATGTAAAAGACCATGATGGTGATAGATGCCTATTTTTATAGGCCTTAGTTATGTATGTACGGGGCCCCGAGGGAGTAGCAGACTATGCCCTCAAATTTCTAAGGGTGAAACAGCGAAAAATGCTCACCACTTTTCAGGAAAGCAATGCCAAATATTAGCGCAAATTTAAAATTGTTCTGAGTACAATAATTGTACTACAAATTGTCTACAATTACAAAGCATAATCCGTAACGATTGACAAATTTTATATGTTCTTTGGGGATTTCAGGATCCTCAAAGAATTTTGGTACACCAGTTAACTAATTGTTATTGCAGTCCTAGGCTAAAAATTGCAGATGCATCTGCAGATGTACGCGCGTCCTCTTGTGCACTTATCACATGGCATTTAACATTATATCTTATGAAATATTATGTTGCATAAATATTAATTCTTCATGAAATGCAGTTCAGCTGAAGTGGAAACACTGATGACTTTTCGCGGGACGAAAAGGTGCGTCTGCTGTAAAAGATGTTTAAAACGAAAAGATTTCACTTTTTTAATTTTTAGCATTTGTGGAAAATATTACTTTTGGCGTTGGAGCTTGCTTTCTTTTTGGATCGGGTTACACTCATCTATCATCATCATTGTTGTTCGTTAGCTCTGACCATCGGACGTATTTTTATAAAACTTCAAGGTAATTGAATTCAATTATCTTTTTTGATGTCAACCATACTGGTTTTTGGGAACTCGTACATGTTTTCAGAGTGTCTCTGTCCCCCAAAAATATTTGGGAACACCTTACCCTTCTAAAACATAAAAATTTCTTTATATTGATACTATTAATTTCGGCCAATGGGGTAACCATGTTGCGTCTCTGTACTGGGGGTGGTGGTGGGGTATAACATGGCCATACCTCCCACAGAATTAGCATAATCTAGCAATTTTGAATTTGCTTTTGAATTGTTTTATTGAGTCTCTCGTCTTGAGCTTTCCACGTTGAACTTGTTCAATAATGTAGCCTTAACAAATTTGTTAAATATACATATTTTCATAAGCTTTACCAAAAGTTGTCGACTACGAATTAATTTGATTATGAATTTTAAGTTTTGTAGAAGTAACGACACACAGCAAATGGAGAAAAAGTCAAAGAAATCGAATGAGGCGCATAAAGTACCGGAGGGCTACAGTCTAGTTATGGCAGTTCCAACGGACGCGGCGCAAATGGTAATCTTATTTTTTAATGTTTTTGAAGTGTTTGGAAGAAAACGAATAAATGAAGTTACGTCTTCTAAAAACATTTGTAAGACCACGTAGAAAAGACGCGATTAAAAAAATTTGAAGGTTCGTTTCTGGTATATTATTTACGTATAGTGAAGTCATTTTAGGTAATGCGTCGATTTGCGGTTGTGACAATTTGCAAAGGAATTGACAATTTGCTGCGCGAATTTGCGGAGTTATCTACTGTTTGTCCTCCGCCCGATATGAAAGACTGTCCCGCGTTCAAGAAGAACACCAAAATGAATCGCTACAAGAGTGAGTTTTTTTAAATATTTGTTGATCTTGAAAAGTATAACCGTTTAAGACATATTCTGCGTGGAGAATACCCGATTGCACCTTGTTTGGCCGCCGAAAACGGAGAATGATACGAACTACGTGGACTACGTGCACGCAAATTGGGTTACCGGTCTTCCGGAAATGAAGCGCAAAATCATCTGCACCCAGGGCCCAATGGAGAATACAACACATGAGTTTTGGAGAATGGTGAGTTTTGGTTGATTTATTTTGATTTATGACATAAATTTTTCTATTCATCTCTCGCGGCAGGGTCCTATCATCTCCAGCTAGCCTATCATCTCCATAAAGAAAATATAGTCGGAATTTTATTTTTGCCAGTTAAATTTCCGAAAAAACACAAAAAAAGGCCAATCATTCTGCTTAGGACATCTTTAATCCCAGATCTTTATTTTTATAGCTTAATAGATGACACAAAAAATCCTTGGTTTAATCATGACTATGCCACTTCAGTACTTTTGGTTTTGTTATTTGTGGAGGTCCGTGCAATTGTCTTGAATTTTCGATTTTATAGATTTGGCAGGAGAAGTGCAGTTCTATACTCATGTTATGCCAGGTGATGGAGGGCGGCAAGAAGAAATGTGAGCAATATTGGCCGGCAAGAGTCAATGAAAAGGTCAAATTTCCGGACTTGAACTTGGTTATCCATAATATGGACGTCACGATGCAGAGCGAGGTTCAGGTGACCCGACTTTTAATGAAAGGTTTAGTTACATTGTTATTGTTTTATGTGATTACAACTTAGTTTTTTTGCAATTTTTAGTCTTTTACTATGGGTTTTATAAATTATATGAATAACGATTTTTACTGCTTTATTTTTTTATACGGATAAAGCCTAGTTTTCCCCCCCCCCCCCCAGAATCCCGAAACTTTTTTTACTTTTTCTAGACCAGTTTTCCGCCTTGATTACGAATATCATATTGGTTTTGCCAGAAAATCCCAAAAAGTTGGTTTTCGACCCCTCAAAAGTCTGAAAACCATA
>SAUE01000327.1:47172-59222 GCA_009724625.1 Deladenus siricidicola | reverse complement strand
TTTTTCGTGAAATTTTTTTTTCGATTTTTGTCCTGAAAATGTTGCCTAGTAAAATCCTATGGTTTGGGGGGGGGGGGCTAAACAGCAATAGTACCGAAAGAAAATATATGTATGGACCTCAGTGATGACCGAGCCCAAAATTGAAAACCCAACACCGTTTCGGCTCTACCATCAGACGGGCTTTTGGCTAAACGTTACTTTAACCCCTCTTCCATAATTTCGAAACTTTTTACGTTTTATAGACTAGTTTTGCGCGAATATATTTAATATTGCAAGTAAATGGCAAAAAAGTTTTTTGGACCTTCGAAGTTTGAAAAACCACAAAAGGCGCACCAATGTATAATTTTTTAATCGAAATATTTTTGTTCTATTTATCTTAAAACATCTTTTTGTATCTTTCTGCATATCGCGCACATTGTCTTTTTTCGGCACTATTTTTTGTTTTGCTAGTTGAGAGTAGTATGTACATATATGATATTTCTGGGACAGTCCCACATCCCATTTTCCCAGGATTTATTTTATGCTTTTTTCAGCAATTTAGAGTTCTTGGTGAAAGAATTGAAATAGAAAAAAAGAAAATGAAACAACACAAAGCAAAAGAAAATCGACAAAAGTTTTTGACGAAAGAAAAGGCTTTTGAGAGAAAGGCCTTCCGTGCGTCCGAATAGAGCAAAAGTCTGCCGCTTGACTGATACACATTGGAGGTTCGATTCCTCTTGCATGCCAATTTTTTTCGGATTAAAGAAATCATTTACAAGCATTTTTGTAAAATTTTACAGAAAATGATGTTATTTAGTGTTTTTGAAAAACGAGAGTGTCTATCCTTATTTTTTTAGCTAAAAACATGGATTTTTCAATGATTTTGTATAGTTTCTGAGCAATTTTATGTGCTAAATTGCTGAAAAAGACATAAAATAAATCCGGGGAAAATGGGATATGGGACTGTCCCAGAGATATCATATATACTTTGAATTTATGCATTTCATGGAAAATACAGAAAAAAACGCTTAGCCGCTGAGCAGATTCTAAAGATATGACAAGATTTTTCTCAATATTTCAGCGACGAATTTACTCATTAAAATTAATTACTTCACTTTTGTACCGCGACGATTTTTATCACGAATGTAAATTACCGGATTTGCTAAATATCACAGCTTTTATGACTTATATAAGTCAACATCATTTGTGAAACTGCGGGACGATGTTGTGCCCGCTTTTTTAGTTGTGCCGATGTCATTTGTATTGAATTGATAGCATTGAGTTTGTTTGCCAGCAATTTGATCACGTTAAATTCAAGTAAACCGTCCAATAGGCGATGTGAAAAAGTACGAAAAAGAGCGGAAAGGCGATTCTCGAGAACAAATCTACCTGCGAGGGTCTAATAATGAACCAGGGATTCTTCGAAATCTCCTCTTCACGGTGAAGCATGGGCGGCACATCCGGTATGAAAATGCTCATTCTACTTCCCATCGATGCCGGCGACGGTTGTGTGTAGTTGACGCCGTTATTATTGTTATTGTTCAACAAATAATTATTGGACAGTGTCGTCGTAGCTGTACCCGTTTGTTGTGTAGTGAGAAAGGCGGCTGTATGTGTGGGAGATTGATGAAGCAGGGGACGTGTTTGTTCGAGCATCCCATTCTAAAATAAATGTTGGATGTGAAACATAAAACATAAACACTGAATAAATTTAAAATATTTAGATAATTTCCAGAAATATATGAAAGTGTTATATAAAAAGTGTTGATAATTTAAAAAAAAACAAGAAAGTCGTCGTAAAAAAATGAAAAGTAGACCTTTTCATTTTTTAAATATTACAAGACTAAAGAAGTTATATTGATTTTTTTGTGCAATAACTTTTTTCTCGATGGATTTTTACTATTTTTTTTGTTTAACTCTTAAGATTGCCATTTTGATTAATGATTTATATCAACAATGTCAGACATGATTTAAGAACAGCCAAACTTTTCACTGCTCTTTTTTGATTTGTTTCAGGATCATCTCCATCTCCTTTTTTACCTCACACAATGAAAATTGTACCTCACACAATGAAAAATAAAATGCGAAAAAATCGCCATACAAAATCGCGACAAAAGCGAGATACAAATTACAAATTTGTGCATATAAAATTAAAAATTTGTGAAATACAAATTTTTTTTAGTTTTTTAAGTCCAAAAAATAAAAAACATATATTTTTAGTCCAAAAAATTGTTAGCACACATAAAATTGAATTTTGCTAAATGAGAAACCGTTGATGTGTTTCGCCTCATCGATATCCTTCGCTTCGCACCCGACTGCGGCGGTAAATTTTGGTTTTGTGGAATTTCGGCTTGTGGTGGTGTTTCTAAGCGTACGGTAGGAATTTGTTGATCGTCTAGTTCATAATAAAATACCGCACTACCAGACCGGTTTTCACCCATGCTATTGCGGTAGTTGGCACTTCGTTGGCGCTTCATTAAATACCCAACCGCCGCATATTCCAATAATCCCGCAAATACTGTAATAAATTAATTCTAAGTTTATTACTCTTGTTTAAACATAAATTTTATTTTAAATATTTTTGTATATTCGATTTGAAAATATGTAACTACAAAGAATTGTGTTCTTTATAATTCAAAAAAACTAACCAATAAAGAAACACACTCCAAGAAAAATGTCCAAACTTTTTACGTAGGAAACCTAAAAACAAAAACAAACTATACATGCCGCAGAAAAATTCAAACTCAAAAATTCCTTAAAATTTTTAACTTAAAAATTAATTTACTTTTGGTAACGAGGCGTTTGCGTTTGTCATCAGCGTAGTTTGTGTAAGTACGGTAGTTACACCTGTGAAAGGAATTAAATTCTTTAACGTATACGCAAAATAAACACTTACCGATTGTCACGCGAGCTTGAGTAGCTTCGCGGTTTAAAAAGAAAGACACCCAGGAAATAACAACGATTCTAAAAATTTTCTGAACATATTCAGTATGCAGTTCATTGAAGCTTAAAATAATCTTCCGAAAAAAGTCTTGTTCAGTAAAAAATAAGGCAACGTTGTAAGTTTAGAATAATACGTTCAACTGAAAAGTTGAGTACTTTCAGTATTTTTCTCTACTACAACATTTATTTGTTACTCACAATGAAGAGGGAAAATAAATTTGAATGAGGTAGAAGCCAATGTTGCGTTTGAAAGTGAAATATGCCGTTAATCGAGAGTAGTTACCTAAAATTTTGATATAAATATTAGTTACGTAAAAATTAGATTGTTTTACAAGCTTGCAATGCAAAAATTTCAGAAATGGTGTTTAATCAAACATTCATTTTTTTACTGAAAATTGTTAAAAATTAGTATTTGCTGGCAGTGATTGGAAAAAGTTCATGAACAAAATTCATGGCATGAATTCGGTTCAAGAAAAAAAGTTCTTGGAACTTTTTTCAATACCATAAAAAAAGTTCCTGGCGATCGGAACTTTTTTCATGTTTCGAAAAAAATTTCTTGGAGATTGGAACTTTTTTTTCATGAAAAAATGTCTTTTTTGGAGAAATGGAAAAAGTTCTTGGCGATCGAGAACTTTTTTTCGAAACATGAAAAAAGTTTGTTTTCAAGAACTGGAAAAAAAGTGATGAAAAAAGTTCGCGTGGCCAGGAACTTTTTTGGTTCATGAAAAAACTTTTTTTTTCCGAGAAAAAAGTTCAGTTCATGAACTTTTTCCAATCAGTGTTTGCTGGTAAAAATTTTAATGACCCGTGCTAAGTGAAATTGTCCGCTCCACGTGATATTGACTGCCTACGGTAAAGTGCGCAAGGTGAACGTTCTCGTCGATTGTCACCGCGTTTCTATCGTGCCAATGGTAGATAATATCACTTGTACTATACCCATAACTCTAAAATGTTACTATTGAATTCCTTTTTTTTAATTTATAAATTAAATATTTTTAATTTTGAAAATTTATTCATTTTATAATAGTTTGCCGAAGTTGCAATATTTTATTTGTATTTTTATTTAAAAATACGTCATAAAGACATAACAAGGATAATAATTAACATTAAAATAGCAAAGTCTAAGACAAAAAAATTATAAAAAAATTTTTTTTTTACTATTACCCAAGCAGTAATCAGACCTAACCACATATAAATAGTTTTATGTCAATATTTTATATCTATATATATATATATATATATATATATATATAATACCGACAAACCTCAATTTCTAAGGCACAAGTTTGTACGTCAAGTGGAAACTAAAAAATATAATTATTATATTAGTTCCAAAACGTAATTTTCCCAAATATACCGTTTGCAAATTCATTGGACAATTGGCAGTGACCGTTAATCTAAAATATTGTAATCACATTGAAATAAATATTTTGTCAATAAAAAAGTTTTAATATATTATATTTGCTATTTTCTTTTCGAAATTATAACATTCAAATATATTAGTATAAAAATTTGCCTACCGAATACTTCGTATCACATTTCCATGGCCATCGATTCTCAGAAACGAATTGTGTGTGGTAGTTTCGTGAAAAAATGAACGCTTTTCACTAAAAACATGTCCATATGAAAACGTAATAAACATAAACAATTGTTTCATTTTTTTATTTTTATATTCTACAGAAAAAGTGACCTCTACATAAATGACCATAAAAATTTTATTTTTTGACAAATCCAAATTAGACAACCGTTCTGGCTGTAATATACTCGGTTGGTTTTAAAGTAGCCTTCTTGTGCTTCGATACAGAGCGTCAGACGCGTCAAAAAAATTTTGGTTGCGCCACGCACCTCTTCCAGGTCACGACGATTACTTTAGCGACTCCAAATTTATATGATAGTTAGCTTTTTATATTCTACAGGGCCTCCAAAATTTACCATGTGTTGTTGTCTATCGATTGAAATCCGGAGGGTAGAGCAGATATTCCGAATATGTGGTGAAATCCGGAAAATGGGGGTCCTGCGTTGCTTTTGCCGGGTGGGGGGGGGGGGGGTGGGCCTGGCACATAGTCTTAGTAGATCGTCGAAATCATATCGCCGGGTCCACGTACATAAGTACTACAGCTTCGAGAATGTCGCGTGCTGGGAGCTTATGCGGAACGGCTCCTTTAGTTTTGGCAATTGTACACTTGCCCAACGACGGTCAGCTTCTCATATGCGAAGATTGCGCGCTCCCAGCCCAGAGTTGCGTAGCGACGGAGGAGTCGTTTGCGTCTTTCGAACCGTACACACTTGTTGTGTTCAGTGAAGAGCTGAATTTTTTGGAGCTTGTATGGCTTGATGTTGAAGTCCTCTTTGGCTAATGGGCGGACTCATCAGTCACTGATGCCGGTCACACGGGTTATACTCGCATTGCGACCCTCGAATTTCGCCTTCATTCGCTCTTGAACGGCTTGCGGTTGTTAGAAGTCATAAAAGTGCAATTTGTGACGTTTCCTGGATAGCGGCTAATATGGCCAACCTCCTCAAATCGTTTAATAGCCCGGTTTCCTATGCCATGAAACAAAAAACGTTCTACCTTTTCTTTTCATATATAAACGAAGTATCTTAAACTTGTTTGAACTTGTTCGAAAATCCATACAGATGTAGCATTTTGCAAGGAGAATCGAAAGGTAATAACAAAAAATACCATACTTAAAAGACTTTCGTGGTAGGACCAATACAATTTGGAGATCATTTTTGTATTATATAATCTACATATTCAAAAAAAATTAATTTTTAAATTAAAAAAACATACTTTGGAAAGAAGGAGTCCGCCACCCAAATACTTTTCACCATATCGATGCCGACCGTAAGAGAGGTGGCGGGCGTGTCGCCGTCGCTTGCGGATGAACGAAAAGCTAAACGTGGATCGCGCCAAAATTGCCGCAGATACAGGTCAACTGTATAATCCTAAATATTAAAAAATAGTTAATTTTATGTATTAAAAATTATGCAACAAAACTTGCCATTGACACTTCAGAGACAGCGCTGATCGTAATGACATGTACGGTTACATTTACTTCAGTCGGAGCTCCTATTGAAAAGTTGAAGACTAAGTAATGTCAACCAAACAGGTAACATTAAATAACGCGGCAATTCAAAACAATTAATCCCAAAAATTTAGCTATAGTATGTTGTAGTATGTTGTGAGTGTATGCTATTTTTCAAATTCGTCATTTTAACTAAGTTAAAATTCAGCTTTGTAAAGATTAGTTGAATTTCGTTGGCTAACGGCAAAAATTCCCAAACCAAGGAAATGATAATCTGGATAAAAAATTAAATAAAAATCTCACATATTTTTAAATATCCCACTTCAAAATAAAATTGTTTACCTCCATAATTAGGGCGAATACGTCGATCGTGACTGGCAATCAGGGCGTCCAGAATTCGACTGACATTTGCCTCAAGATGTGTATCATAAGCTCTGAATAAAACGTATTTATTTATCATGTGAGTGACAAAAATTAAATTTAAGATATTAGAAAAAATTCTTAATATCGAAAATTAAAAAAAACAAAGTTAGGTACTTTTTCAGTTTCCCTCCCCCTGCTGTATTTTTTTTCACAGGAACTTTTTTTCACAAATTCTTACACAAATTAAATTCTTATACAAATTGCCATCAAAACATTACACATAACGCCATAAAAATGGATCAAATTTAAATTGGGCTATGATTCTTTTTCATTTTTTAGGGGGGGGGGGAAACTGAAGAAGTGCCCAAGTAATTAAAAAAAGAAAATTCACTAAACATGATCATTTAGATGAAATTTATTTGAACTTTTCTAATCCAAGTCAGCAGTTCAAATTAATTTGAAAAAATGCCAGTTCAACTTGAATTTTCCATTTTAAAATCGTCTTATTTGTTGATTAGGAAACTTCCGCTTCTAATCTCTTTTAAATTAACCAAAAATATAAAATTTATCAAAAATAATTTAATTTAGAAGCTGGTGGTTCAAATTAATTTTGAAAAATTCAAGTTGAACTGGCATTTTGAACTTGATTTTTTTAATTAAAATTAAATTGAACTGGCGATTTTTGAAGTTTATTTTGTCGATTCATTTTAATTTTTTGAAAAAAAGTAAAACAACGTTTAGATCATAATAAAAAAGTATGTATGTCTACTTTTTTATTTCTTTATTTATCCTTCCACCCTTTCTTCTTTATTGTTTAAAGCTTTTTCGTTTGCTGTTTTATGTTGTTTACTATTTTTACAAGCTGTTTACGTGCCTTCAAATAATTTTTTGCTTCTTGCCATCCATTTTGCCCACTGCAAAAAGAATTGAGTTATAATTCAATTATTTCTGCATACCGAAATTGCTGCATAATCAATATTTTTTCTATTTTTTAGCTACGAAAATGTTTACAAACTTTTTTCAAAAGCAATTATTTGAAAACGTACCAACTACAACTTCCTCAGATAAAATCACATTAAAAATTTCAATGGTAATATGGAAATAAATGTTTCCAGCAATGATACAAATTTTAACGAGTTTATCCCTACACGTAAAGAGCTATGCATACAAAAAACAAAGGAAATTTTTACTCTGGAAGGTGTAGAGGTTCGCCGCTGGAATCTGACTCGACGTACTCATCGTCATCTTCGTCATCGGCATGGCTAACGCGCTGCAGAATTTTGGACGACGATCCTGTTGGCAGTAACTTGTATTCTAGGTCGTCTTCTTTGTGAAAGACTTCCTACAAATGAAAAATCAAACTTTCAAAAAGTTGTTTTGTGGCTGCTACTATCCATAAATCAAATAAAAAAATTAATTTTGTTGCTCTTGACGATACATTCGAATTACTTCCAGTTTGTCTAATTCTTGGTATAATTCATTACTGTCTACTTCTAATACATTCAGAGTTACCCTTAAAAACAAGTTTAAAAATTCACCAAGTCCGGCATCTCTTGCTGGTGGTATTTGGACTTTGACGTTTTTCGGGCATCCGAGACAGGGCATCCGATCAGCAACAAAAATGAAATTAGCACCTCATACCTCATCACACATCGGTGGCCAGCATTCAAAAAGGCGTAGTTAAATTTCCAAATAATAGACTTTTCATTACAATTGTTTGCGATTTATTGTTTATTAGAAATTAGAAAATAAAAAATGTTTTTGGAAATAGTGACAAATTTTTTAAATAAATTATTTTATTTGGAAAATAATCTGCCAATTGTCTTGTCGTTTCATCTTACCAACGCTATTATTCTTCAAATAAGATTTTTTTATACTTACAATTACAAAATATTGATTACTACAAATAGGCATGCAAAAATAAGCGTATTTTATAAATCCGGAAAAAAGAAGGAAGTTATTTCAAATATACGGCAAAAAAGGTAATGCCCTCCAATGGGCGCAGCGCAAAAATAGTTATTATTTTTTTGTTGAAATTGCATTGAATTCAGCTATAAAAACCACTCGTGAATACAACAGTAATCAATTAATATAATTATTACAAAAAACAATAATAATAAAACTGTGAAAACTCGGTCACAAAAACAACTTTTTGCGAAATTCCATTGTCCTTGAATTTCGCACCAACGCGCGCATTGAACATTAATTCCGATTAATGCATATGTATGAAAACCCTAGAAATATGAAACAAAATTATGTATTTATAACTTTTTATGAAGCAAACTTTGGATTGAAGCTTGCAAACGATATAGATATTAATTTCAGTTCGCGACGCGATATATACATGTACATTATATATTTGTAAATCAATTTTGGCAATGTTTTGATAACAGATTTCCATGGAAAATGCACCTTCAATCTCAAAGTCCACAAAACTAAAAGATGCGGTAACAAAACATTTTACGGGTGCACTTTTCCGAATTAAAGCATTTTTCGTTGTCGCATTTTGCGCCAATTAGATGGAAAATCCAACATATTTTCATAAAAATACGGAAATACTTACAAAAAACACTTTTGAAATTTGATATATGCATTAATAAAATGCAAATGTTCGATTTATTGCAAATCTTTGCGTATAAGAAAATTTTGCCAATTATGTGAAACCGAAAAAAAATGCAGAGAAACCAAAAATTAAATGAAAAAATAGGTAAAAAGTCTGTGCCACTCAAAAAAAAAGCTTAAAGTAAAATAAATATACTAATGTGTGAAAAAATAAAACGAGACAAAAATAAAAAAGATTTGAATAATATTTTTTAAAGAATGTTTTAGCTAAAAAATTAACGATAAAAATCAGCTCAAAACGATGCTTAAAATTAAAAAATACAAATTTTCTTATAAAACCAAGCCAATCGAAAAAAACATTAAACCAATAAATATGAATTAACAATAACCATAAATAAATTCTAGCAAAAACTGCAGATGTTGCAAAATAAAAAACAAAAATAAACAACATAAAAATCACAACAAACACAAAAAGGATAAAAAAGCGCAGATAAAAAACAAATCCTCCAAAACATCAAAACTTAGCAAAAAATAAGAGTAAAATATTTTTCGAAATTGCTAATCTAAAATTAATTTCTTAAAAGAAGAAAACATCTTTAATTAAATTTTCATACATACGTGCAGTATAACCAATTACACAACTCAGTAAATGGAGATAGTATCCGTTCGCTAAGAATTTGACCCAATTGTTTGTTTTCGCCAAACTTTAGCTAAATAAAAATTTATAACTTTCAAAAAAAAGCAAAAAAGTAGTGGTTCCATGAAAAATTACTTTTAGAAAGTGAAGTGGACTTCGCTTTATAAAAAATAAATAAAAATGAAGTAAACAGCTTTACAAAAAAACAAATAAAGTACTGAAATTTCACTTTAAAAATATGATTCGCGTCTGATCCAAAAGTAAAGGGGCACTCCAATTATTTGTTAGAGATAACGAAATGTTACTAGAAGTCCTAAGACGTTCGTGTGTGGCCAACATTATTTATATTTCATCAACATTGTTCGACTTAATTTTCGTAATAATTAACTAATTTCATTTTGCCACTTTATTTTTCCAACTAAAATAAACTTCACTTAACATTTTACTGTAAAAACTTACGATTAGTTAATTTAGAAACACTCCTGGTGGGCAAAAAATATTTGAAAACGTTCAAAAACAAAATGCCAAAAGTCGCAAAACAAATATCTTGAAAATTTTCTAATTTTTGAAAAAAGTAATTTGTCCAATTTTATTGTTTTGTCCAAAAAATTGTCAAAAAGGCAAAAATACGCAAAACTAAAACCCATGGATTAAAAGATTGAGTCGCGAAAATGTGTTTATGTTTAAAGTTTAATACAAATTTGAAAAGTACATAATTCAAAAAAAATACTTACGTAACTTTTTGTTTTAAAAAGATTTACTTTTACAAAATGGAGCAGTGATTAGTAATGTGAATATCGGGCATACTAGTACTTTATTTTATCTTCAAAATTGAATGTTACATTACTTTTCAACTCTAAAGTTAAATCCCATCCATTTATTTCTTTATACAATAACATATGACCGACGTAACAATATTGAGAAAGTCACTTTACTGTTTAAGAATGTTTATACAATTTTATAGTAAAATGTAAGAATTACGCATGACCTAATTTTTTAACAGTTAATCAATATATAGGATAAAATGCAGCCAAAAACGAGTAACAAACGATTGTATGCATGTAGCCAATTTATTATTCCATCTGTGCCAATTTATATCTTTTATTATCAGATAAACTGCGGCCACCGAAAAGCGGTTGAACAATGCTTTAAATAATTGCCGGTAAATTTCACACAAAAAATATAAAAAATTCAAATAAATTATTATATATTTTAAAATTTTATGTTTTTTTGTCGTTCAAAATTAAAACTGAAAAATGTAAAAGACAAATATCGAGCAAAGTGAAGGAATAAAAGAGACTTTTTCTTTTCACCTTTTCCTCGTCATTAACAACTAAAATACAACAACGTGAAAGAGGATAAAACAACAAAAATTAATAAAAGAAAAAGTAATAACTAAACATCTTATGATGACTATTTTTGCCACTTATTTTTTATTCACTCGCTTTTATTCCCACTTGAAGCCATAGCCCCTGCCAATACGTAGGCCCTATTCGACACTTCCACTATATTTTTGAAAATACTTAGGGTAGTTGCAACAGTTATGATAATATATATTACATATGTACATTATATAAATTATATTTACGCAAAAAATAAAAAAAGCAATATTTAAAAAAAAGACTAAATTAAAACAGCTTAATTCCCCCCAAGAAAGTNTATATATATATATATATATATAAGATACATATATAATATACATATGTAATACATATATAATGTATATAATGTACATATGTAATACATATTATCATTCTATGCTAATTTCTACATTATACGTTAAAAGAAATTCCTATTTTTGATTATCTTTTATTCATACATACTTTCGAAAAATCAATTCACCCAGTCTGGTTTTCAATTAAAGAAACATTTCAGAAAAAGCACACCATTTAAGTGTAAAAAAAGTAAAAAGAAAGATAATGGCAAAATGATAAACCGTTAAAATTCATCGTTATAATAATAATCGGCCGGAAACCTATAAAAATTCTTAAAGCCTTAAGGAAAAAGAGTTAGCAATATTTTTGAGGTTTGAGCTTATTTCCCCCTTAAAAAGGAATAAAAAGTAAACCTTTTCTTTTGCTTTTATCATGAGAAACTTTTCTTGCCAGAGAACTTCCTTCACACCACCGAAAAGCATTTGAGCAAAAGGTTTGCTTTTGCTCAAGGCAAAAAAATCAATTTTTGTTAAAACTAAAAAGTCTCGCGAATTCAATAAGGAAGAAACCTTTAATTTACAAAAATTGAAAAATAAATCAGACCAAAAAGTAATCCTCCAACAATTTGATGTCCATTTATTAATCTGAGATTAATCGTGCGAGGTCATCTCCTAAAAAACCTCAGGTGCGTCATCTCCTAAAAAACCTCAAATTTTTAAAAAGCTACTGTAAAATTCCAAATATGAATTTTAATTTGGAGTTTTTGTTAATTTATTTAGTCGGGGAATAACTTTTTAACAAAACAACCCCAAAATAATTTTCATTATTATCGATGACCTTTTTCCAACAACCTTTTTTCTGCTATCGCACGAGCAGAGACGTATC
>SAUE01000327.1:0-44820 GCA_009724625.1 Deladenus siricidicola | reverse complement strand
TGTCCTTTTTTGCACTAACGCGCATTTGTCCCTTTTTGCACTAACGCGCATTTGTCCCTTTTTTGCACTAACGCGCAATTTGTCCTTTTTTGCACTAAAGCGCATTTGTCCTTTTTTGCACTAACGCGGCAGCACCGACATTTACGGCTTTTTTGGGCAAAAATTACGATTTACGATTTACGAAATTTCGAGGTCCTGAAAATTTACGGTTTACGATTTACGAAATTGAAAATTTATTTTCGTAGCACCCCTGGTTCAGACCCGCGTACGTATCAATTTTATGCGGTTTCAATATACGAAAGCAGTTTTTTTATATTTATTTTACCATTACATACACTTACAAATAAATCATTTAGAAGTCAAATGTGTTTGAAATGATGTGGACCTTGTATCGTGTCATTTTGATTCTTTTAACAAAGTAAATTATTCACAATGTGAATCACAAATTATAAGCCTATTTCGCAAAAAAAATTACGTTACATCAAGAACAAATTGAGTTACATCTTCTTACAAAATAATTTGATTTTGATGAAAACTTACCCTTTTTTATTTTCGTTGCAAATTTAAGAGATTTATCAGCTAAAAACATAAGCAAAGGTTTACTTTAACATTTACTTTTTTATGTATTTCAATATTTGACTGGTCCTTTTAAAGCAATAATGAGAAAATCTTCAAGATAAGACAAAATTAAATAACATTTTCTTAGAGATCATTGTTTTAGAAAGTATTACATAAAGTCCATTAATCGGTCAATAAAATAAAAAATCGCTTGCAAATTGCGTCGGTTCCAAAACTATTATGTATTTGTATCGAAAAAGTAGAGCAAAATGTTTTTACAGTAAAGTTGAATAAATTTTTGTTAAATTAAAAAATCGACTTATTACTTAAATAATCTAAATCTACTACAATAATTTACTATGTAATATTCAGTTATGTAGCCATGCAAATTTTAGTACCTGATTTTTTTATTAAAAAATGCATTTAATAAATAGCTAAAAATTAATACAAAAATTTTTCAAAAAATGTGTCGCAATTTGCTAACTACATAAATAAAGCCCAGAGAAAAAATACAGAAAGAAAATTAGGAAACGGATAAATATGGTATTTCTTATGGTAGATAATTACCGTAAAATAAAATGACTAGTCACAACAACAAAGAAAACAATAATAATAAAATTAATCATAACCATATTAACAACAAAATATCGATTGCTTACGACGTGGAAAATATGTAAAATAAATGGAATGTTATAAGAAAAATTATTAATTATTATCAATATCAAAAAGATAATATCAAATTGATACTAACTCCAAAATTAATGCGGATTTTCATTTACTCTATCGTATAATTTAGTACCAATCTCATATTAAAGAAAAAATAAAAATCATAGAGACAATAACAAATGTCAAAAATATTTGAAAAAAAAATTAAAGTAGATCAAAAAATTCTAATATTAATTAAAATGCCACAACTTTATAACAAAATAATGTTAAATAAAGAAATTATTCTATTCAAAGGTATATTTTAAATATAATGCAGTAAAATCTCGTAAGATAAGAAGCCTTTTAAATTTTTTCCAACAAAAGCTGAAAAAAGTTTAATCAAAGAATTTACAATAAAAAGGCAATAAAATCAAACTAGTTCCAGTCGATTAAAAAATCACAAACATATCATTGGCGTTATCGCCGCTTGTTGTAGCTGCAAGGCGATCGTGCATTCTCGCAATTACGCGGTCCAGCGCAGTAACACCCGACGATGCATTGCCATCGTTTGCATTCGATGCTGTCGTGCCAGCTTCAGTCGAGCTACAGCCCGACTTCGGTGTCATCATGCGAAGTTCTGCCTCTTCGTCATCCTCCATTTCTACACCAACGCCGATGCCACCGTAGTCGCTGATGGAACCTTCTTGATGTCCGTTTTGATGAATAAAATCGGAATCAAGAAGAAGTCTGTCATTAACTGAAGAACAGTTGTCGCCCGCGTATCCCCCGGCGTCATCGCCAGTCATGTCCAAAAACGAAGCGTATCCATCCGATTCGTTAAACAGTGAGCTGTTGTTGTTCTCATTTGCGCCGTTGTTGTTGTTATGTGGACTGCAATTTTGAGCGAGAATTTCGCATAAATCCTTATACCAAGTTTTCGTGGTCGGATCGGCAACTTGTAAAGGATTGGGCTTAAGCACCGGTGGCGGCAGTCCATTATCTCTAGCTTCGTTTGTTAATTTTTGTTCTTTCGCCTAAAAACCAAATAAAAAATTACTTTTTACTACATATTAAAAGTTGGAAAAATAAATAATCAACTAAAAAACTCTCAGATAGTTTTAAATAATTTTGAATTAATCCAATATCTAAGCAATACATATATTGTTTTTACCTTTTGCCGTGTACGGTAATTATGGAACCAGTTAGTGACCGTACGCGATGACAAACCCAATCGTATTGACAGAAGATCGATGGTCTTCGCGCTTGGACGCTGTTGTTCGGCGTAAACGAAAAGCAGAGCCTCTTTTTGAGCATCAGTGATAATTGTACGCTGAAACCGCTGCAAAACGCGCAAAATTAAAATATCGAAATAAATTTTTTTAAATAAATTTATGCATTTACCAAAACTCTCTAGTGGCAAAACTCTTTGATCGGAATGTTGGTCAAAAACAAAATTTCTTACCGGTATTTTCTTTCCAGATGGCGCGCCCGCCACGTCTTGATTGTATTCTGCGCTGCTTGAGCATTCCGAAGGTGCTTTCCGTTTTGGCGCTAGCGAAAAATTTAAGTTTACAGCAGACGCGGTCGGTGAGCACATCTGTTGATGCTGTTGCTGCTGCTGGTGAAGTGGCTGCTGTCGCATTTGTTGCTGCGGATAATTAGGCTGTGAGACTACAAGACGCGAAAATTTCGGGGCCGCACCACTCGCAAAATTCGCGCTTTGTCTTGACGCTGTTTCGGAGAATGCGGTAACCGGTAGCGGAGAAGTAATGAATTCCGCGGTAGCGCTAGCTGCGCCGTTACCACTTTGACGCAATACGAAATTTGAAGCGCTTGATGCTTTGGTCGACAACAAATCGCGTACTGTAACAATGTCCGACGTGCAATTTCGAGCCACCGAATTTATTGATGCGTTGGTGGCATTTAGCCGTAGCGCAACTTTTGCACGATCGTCGTGTAAAAATTGCGACATTCGTGTGTATTGTTCGCGTGCCTTTGGCGACAGTGCCGGCCATGTTTTGGGACGCGACAAAAGATCCGAAACAGAGCCCGAAGACATGCCAGACATCACATGTTCACCAAAATACTAAAAATAAAAGAATTCAAAAAGATAAAGCACCCGACTCGATTATGAAAAATAAAATTATAAAAAGCGAATTTGATTCTTACTTGTTTTTAGTTTTATCTATCACAATTAAAACAAACCCTTTGCGAGATTCCGTTTTTAGAGAGGAATTCCTTAATTCGCTTGCACAAATCCGCAGTATCCAACGGATACTAAATAATAAACAACAGTTAAGGCAAACTTTTATTTTATAATTAATTACCTCTTCCGGCTCCGTTTTTGTTGTTTGTTGATGGGCGACAGCCGCCAAAGAAGCAGTAAAGTCCTGAGTGGAATTCTTTTCTTCTTTCTCCTGTGCCTGAGGTGGCGCAGCCAATACAAATGCGCCAGGGACTTCTTCTTGATGAGCGTCTGGCGTTTCGGCTTTCACCTGCTCTAGTAGTGTTTTGAAAAGAATGTCGGGTTCGGGAGTATCGCGGCATTCTTCTTCCATACCGAAATTTAATCCTAAAAACTATGTATGTATGTACAATAACAAAATATTGCGTTAAGAAATTTTGAAACATTCTTTTAACTTTAACCCAAAAAATGGCATTAAAATTTTTGATACCATCAATTTTTTCGAGCGTCCCATTCGCATTTTCATAACTTCCATCACTCATGCCATTTCCATTATTATTATTGTTGAGGGACGCGGGCGGGCGCTCATCATTGGCGTGTTCATCGAGGAAGATTTTCATTCGAATGAATGGCTCACGGCCCTTGTGGGTAAGACTGGACCAGCTCTTGGGTCTCGCCAGCAAATCGGATACGGAGCCTTGGGAAAGGCCCAAAACCGTTTCACCAAATTGACGTTGGCTGACGGAGTGGCGGCTGAGATAGTCTTTCACCTGCTTTACAACATCCTCTGTGTCGAGTAGTGGATATTTTTCGAATTGCTCTTGTAGAATTGGGGCAGGTTCTACTTTTAGGCGACCACTGCTGCTACTCAGACTGACAGTAACAAGCGAATGCACTGACGAGGCATTGGGCGAGGCAGGCGTGGAGTCGCCACTCGCGCCGCCACTCAACAATGGCACTCCGTTGGAGACGAGATTGTCATCCACGCATTGCTTTACCTGAAAAATCATATTTTGTTCGAAAAGTGCATAAAAGAAAATAAAAAATCTAAATTTTGTACAATTTATTGCAAATATTTTAAGTAATATTTACTTGTTCGCGAAGTTTTGCTTTTTCTGCTTCAAAAATGCCAATAATTTTTTCGCGCGGAATGTCATCATGGCGCCAACGGCTGCCATTTGATGTGTTATTGGCCGCGAGAGGAACGTTTATGGTTCGCGTAGTTCCAATTGCGGAAGAGGCAGTCGAAATAGCGGACACTGCTGGTGACACTACGCCATTAGTCGAAGCCGGACGGGCATTAAAATATTGATGGTTTGCAGGGGGTGAACTGCTGATTGACGTATCCGGAGAGGAAAAACCTTTCGTTGTAACAATGTTTGAAGAGGTTTTTGACTGTAAAAAATATTCATTACTTGATAAATTATTTTTAACGAATTGTAATTAATAAAAAATTATAAGATAAATCAATCCGGAGAGAAAAAAATTCAAAAGTATTATAGCATTTACATAATATTTTTTCTAATTCTTTAAACTTTCTTACTAATGTAAAAATTTTAATTATGTACTTCTTCTGCTTTGAAATCGCCGCAATTTCCATCGCTAAACAACAAACTGCTTAACGTATCCTCAAAGCCGCCGCCACCATTGAGGAGATTGGTGGTGTGCTCCTCGACAAAGCCATCCGTTTCGCCGTTGTCAAGGAGAGAGTCTGGCGTAGGATGCTCGATACGATCGCAAGGCATTGCCACACGACGCGGCGACAGTGTGCATAATAGTTCAATCGCTACATCGTCAGATAACCAACCGTAAATGCGGCGGAATGCTTCGCGACCTTTGTCCGTTAGTTTATGCCAGGAACGTGGCTTTGATAACAGCTCGCTCAATGAGCCTTGGGACTGAAATCACATACATTAAAATGTTTATATGTATTTATTTTTATACAGCTAATCCTTTATATACTTTCATTTTGAAACACAAAGGTAAATATGTAGTCAAATCCAAAAATGGATTACCTTTACTACTTGGCACATCACGGCTTTTGCGAACAGCCTCTGACCGATGTTGTAAGAGAGCATGAGCCGCTTGCATTGTTTTGCGATCTCTAACGTGTTCAACGGTCGCGAACCCAACCGCGCTACGTTAGCAGCAACGCGTTCCTGCATTTCTGCAATGGTTCGCTGCTCCTCTTCAGTAAGCGGTTTTGCATTTGATGTAGACGACGAAGGCGTGGTCGTCGTTGCGCTGGCTGAGCCACTTGCACTAGGCGTGCTGTAAGCGATAAGCGTGCGTTGAGGCGCGGATGACGAAAATTGCGTTGTGTGTGATAAAGTAGAGGGACGCGCTAGCACATTCGTGCTTGATGTAGTCGATGCCGGCGAAGACGAAGTCACCTATAAAATATTACAAATTAAATAATAACTGCGTTTATGAAACAAACATGTTAAATTTACATACATGTTGTGAGAATTTCATTTTTGCGATGCCTCCATTTATAGATAAGCCTGTGTTTGTCGAGCTAGCTGCAGAAATTCCAGCTGCGCCACGATAGAAATGTTGTTCTCCGCCTCCTGATCGCGTACCATTCACATATTCACGCACCGTTGCGCCGCTTTTCTGAGCAGATTTTACGTTGGGCGATCTTAGTCCCGCGGCGGATTCTTTCTCATTAGCGTAATCCGAGTTATTATTCGCTCCATTACCATTTCCATTGTTATTTTCCATCGCAGCCGCATCCAGAAGCATAGCGAAAGCGCTTTCAACCTTGATTTTTTTATTTACAACTATATACGTATATTATATTATATTTCACAGCAAAATTCACTAAAGATACAATTTTGAGAAATAAATTGTTCACAATTTTTGATTGATTAAATAAATTCATGCAATCAATTCAATCAAATTCAATCAATTAAACATTTTAAATTGATCAATTTGATTAATAAGTTTATTTTTAGCTGCATTCAAAGTAAATTATTTACCTGATTAGACGTCATTGTGGAAGAATCCATAATCATTTTATTGAGGTATTCCATAATTGGCTGTGCTAATTCTTCATCTAAACATGTTGTACAGAGATCTAGGCGAAAAATGATTATTTTTAAATCGAATATGTATTCCCACATTTTCGTATTCTTAAAAATATTTTTAAAAATTTGCATTTGAACAGTTGTAATTGTTAGCAAAAATAAATACCGTTGGGGTTTAACGTGAAATGTTCGCCATCCGCATTCCGGTTCTTTTCAATGAACGCGTTTAGAGCGGCGCACACCTCATCCGAGTTTGTAGGACCACCAGCAGCCAATAGTTCGCCCAGAAAAGCAATGTCTTCATTTCTAGTTCCACCTATCCGATTATTGACTTTTTGAATTTCCGTGGCCGGCGTCTGCTGGTGATAGCTATTGCTAGTACCGCTATGGTTTTGTTGGTGTTGCTGCAGTTGTTTTCGTTGATTGTTAAGCTGCTGTCGTAGATTGGCCAGATGCTGGTGTTTTTGCCGAATTTGCATTTCTGCCTCCGTGAGTTGTGCCTGGAGCCGCTCGACGAGTTCTGCGTGTCGTTCAAGTTCTTCTACTAACTCCTGAACGCGAACATCGTATTTATTGGTCTTCTCCGCTAAAACGACCCGAAGGTTTTTGTTCTCATCGGCGAGACGTTTAATCTCCTCGTCCTTTTGCCGCAGTGAGATGATAAATTTATTTTTGCTATTCTCGACCGTCGAAGGCGAGGGGCGTTCGTTCTCCTGACAGCATACAGTGTCATCGGTGCGAGACGTATTCTCATCTCCGCCGGTTGTGTCTGCCGGAGAATCTGAGGATTGAGAATGCTTTCCATCCTATAATTTTTTAAATAATTCTTGAAAATATTTTATTCCGATAATCATTTTTCAAATACTTTAATAAGTTTATCGCTTTATTTAAAAATTTTAAACTTACAGAATCGTTATCAGGTGTAAGTTCTCTGGTACTAGCTTTAAAAAGTTCACAGTCGGAGTTTGAAGCTTCACAAATTGAGGCTTCTGTCATTTACGGTATGATAATTGTCGTTTGCGTTCAGTATTGATTATGTGTATTATATTAGAAAAAAAATAGAATCATGGATTTGGATATACCTAAATTAAAAAAATAGTTAAAATATCACGATATATATCTTAGGATCACAATATATTTTACAATAGACACGCAATTTTCATTTGTTACAAACAAAAATTTTTGAACAAACAGATACATATAGTCATTTACGTAATCACAATAGCAAATTAATGTATTAATTATTCAAAATTGATTATATCAAAAAACTTTTTCTTGTTTAATAACAGTAGATTTGATTTTGATTTAAAAAATTAAAATAGTTTAAAAGTAAATTATACAAAATGCAAGAATAAACGCAAAAATTGTTCAAAATTGAAGCAGTTTGTTCAACTCAATTTAGAAAAGTTGAACTCGAATAAGATAATTATTAATTTTGGTCATTTCAATTTAATTTTTGAAAAAATGCAAATTAGTGGTTTACCAGTAATTTGTAACCAGTTTTTTAGGTTTGATTGGATTACGTTTATTAATGTAAAAAATTAATGTCAAAAAATTTAATCGAAATTCTAGATCGTCAATTACGAATAAATATCAACTATAAATACATCCAAAAATACATATACATATAACTCTCATAGGCTAAAACTGATTTTTCACGATAACAGACATCAAAATTTATGTAAAACTTATCAAACAATCAACCATATTTGACGATTCAATGTTCATAACCTCATTAAATTGACCTTAGGGAGTTTTGTTTATAATTATATGATATGAAAATGTAATCGTAAATTGATTTATTTAAAAAGATCTTCTTACAGTTTTTATAATGGCATGACTCAAAAAATCGATTAAAAATCGGATTTTTTATAAAAATGAAAAAATGTAGTAGCTTGCATACGTATAATGAACATACTGAACACGAATATATAAAAAAAGAACATTGAATACCCGTAAAAGAGGAATTTCATATTCTCTGTCAGATTTTTTAGAATTTTTTACACTTACCGTATAATATTTTACCGTTTTCGCCAATTTTCTAATAATCTTTCAATTCTTAAAGAATAAAATGCAATTGGCAATATGTAAAATTCCATAAACAAAAATTAATCGATTTTATTTCAATTGTTTTTCTGTAAAAAATTATGAGCCACAATTGGAAAAAATTGAGCACAAGAAAATCCAAAGTAGAAGTGGATGTGGGAAATATGTGTTATTGGGAAATGATTGGGATTTTTCCTCCGCTATTCCCCTCTATCATTGTTTGATGACAACAAAAATACAAATATGCCATTTGTGGTCTTCGTTGATATTTTTAGGGAGTGACTGATGAGAGTAAGTGATGTGAGGATAAAACATTTTTTATAGACTGCGTTATAACAACAAAATCAACCACCACAATGATTGTTGTTCATGACTTTCCCTTTCTTATATCCTCCATTTTCTCTTTTCCTTTCCCTTCTTCCCTTTTTTCATGCATAGCAAGCGGCAACAACAACCATGCTGATGATATAACAAATACTGTTTAACAACAACAACAACAAAAACAGAAAAACGACAGTAAAAAACGGTAGCCCACAGAAAAATCACTTGCTTTATATGTGATGGCCATACGGATAACTGTGATGGAGCTTCGTAAGGGTGAATTGATCATAAATGTGAATATATAAAATGCGTCGTCCATGGCAAATCTTTGAATAAGAACAATAGAATTTGATTAATTTGTCTTATTTGTTTGTAGTGCTTTTTACTTATTAATATTATTTACTTGTTTTCGCCATACCATATAATTTCACTTCGTTATTTCAAACTTTCTTTGTAGGTAAAACTTGATCAGTACTTCCAGTTTTGGATTTCAGACAATTTTATAACTAGTTAAAATGAATAACTTTTAAATTTGATTATAATCTATGTCATATATAATATTTTCTGGGAGCATCTAAAACAAGTTTTATTGATAGTAAAATATTTTAAGCATCTATTCTCTATTATTGTTAAAAAAGATATGAAGCAACTATTCTCCTACTATCTTTTTTCACAAAAAGTCTTCAATATTCTTATGTCTCATAAAGTCTGGCTGATTCAATATTTGAAAATAAATCTATAGAAATAGGCATGTACATACTTATTCTAAATAAAAACCATACTGTGCATGCACTACAAACAAACAAAATGGGACATGATAGACTAGCGAAGTGAATGAATTTAATGAGTTGTGGATTTTTTGGTCATCAAAGACGCCATTAATGGGAAATATGGAGGGATGATCATGCTGATATTTGAGAAAATGAATGAAGCAGTGGCAACAGCAACATCAAAATGCATGGTTCATCCGTAATTCAGCTGCTGTGCTGGCTGCCAAAAATTTTTGATGATAGCAGATGTGATGATTTTTCTATGTATCTTTTCGGCACACAAAACCTTATCCTCCATTCTTTTCTTTATTTTCTTTCCCTTTGGTGGCAAATATCGGATTTTGTACTTGGTATTCCTTTTACGTCAGCATCATTATCATTCATTGGGCACACTCTCATGAAAGAAAAGGACAACAAAATCAGAAAATTGAATGTCGTAAAACGGTAGCGCAAATGGTGTAAAATCCTCTGTAAACATATTCTTCCGTTTAACGAAAGTTAAAGTCTTTTGAGTTCAAACAATTCTAGCGACTGCAATATTTTTCATGTCGAAATATCTTTTAAAATATCTAAAAAACTTTATATGTATTGTACATATACATATATCTCAAAAAGCAACGCATAAAAAAGCAAAACACCAAAATGTTCTTATATTTTTACCGTACTGAAATACAACTAATGACAAAGATGCTATTGTGACAATTGCCTATGCAGGGAGGAATTCATATATGTACCTCGATCAATTTTTCGCAAAATTGAGTATTACAATATGTACATTAAACATGAAAGAAATACAATTCAATTGCGCAAAATGAACAGTCTAAACAATTTACTGGCTTGTTCAAAAAATTTTTGACCACAAAATCTTTCAGAGACAATTTCAGTGCCTCTGCTTTCTGAAATATTTAGAATATCGCCTCCGCCTCCGAAGCCGCCTTTTTTTATATTCTCGTAAATGACTGTAATTTTCAAAAAAAAAAACAAAAGTAAATTATTTCAGAATAAAAAACAGAAGCCAATTGCAAAAAATCTAATTAACTAATTCAAAAAATTCCATCAGAATTCAGCAATGCACGTACAAAAATTCGATGAATAAAACGCAATATAATCAGAGGCAATATCTTTATCCTTATTATTTTCGTCCACAAAAGTTTTGCATTAAATTTGTTTGAATGAAAGTGGCGAATATATTTTGCCTGACGACCTGAATATATTCGAAAAATGAAAAAAATTAGCCAATTTGTTGATTGTTTTCCCAATACACTGATTATTGTGTGAAAATATCATATCATCCCATGCAAAATATTAAATATCATACATGCAAAGTGTCTAAAATTTGATGAGGTTGTTGATAGAAAAAAATCTGAATATTCAAATATTCAAAACTAACAAAAATTGCCCGAAAGAAATCAGTGGTTTTTCAAATTTTCAAATATTAAACAAAATCAATCAAGTCACAAAGCAACTTATGTAGTATTATATTTTAAAAAGTTCAGATCATGAATATGATCCAATTAATAAAAAAATTTATCTAACATCAAATAATAAAAAACAAAGTAAAAAATAATGAAAAATAATTGAACAAAAAAATAGAGAAAAAGAGACATCAACAAATATGTACATATGTACATATACAAACAGACAGGAAACAATAAAACAAAAAGAGCGAAAAATACATACATACAGACTTAAAAATACAAAAGTTCAAAATTTTGTTACGTTTTAACTATTACTGAATAGTAAACTAAATAAATGCATAAATAAATAAATAAAATAATAATATTTTTTACTTTAACAAAAATATGATTTTAGACTTGTTTATAAGGATATATAAAGTATATAAAAAAAACTTGGACATGGCGTAGAAACTGGCTTTGACTTAAAGAAACTGGCTTTGACTTATAGTGACCAAAATGCAGGCAACAATAGATATTAGAACAGGTAAGTGAAAAAATGATTTTTGTAAAAGTAAACTTAATAATATGTATTATTTTCTGCCGACCGGTTGATTGCTTCCGTCATTTGCATACGTTTGTAAGCTCATCAATTCTCATAGTGTTATATGTATATGTATGTATTATATTGACGCGTTTGTCGAGCATGTTATGTATGTGTTATAAAGTAAAAATGATTTTAGTGGAACTGATTTTGCTGATCACGTTCTTATCTGATCATGTTCTATTTAATTGGATTGAATAAAAGATGGTCATTGTCCCTCTTCTCTTGTGTATTGATTTGAAAAATGTACATAATTTTCGTGTATATTTTAGATAATAGATTTAAGAAAATTGAGCAATTTTTCTGAGTTATTATGAAGCAATTTAGAACAAATTATGGAAAATTTTACATAAAATAAGTAACCGAAAAACGACAACATAAATTTAACACAGAATTAAACGGCAAATCTGTTGGCAAATATGTTTTGGCATTTGTTACATCAAAAACTTGAAAAAATTGCATTTTAAAATCCATAATTCCCGCCGTAAAAGATCAATTTTATAAGTTTTAAAGCTTGGCGTACTCGCCCCATTATTTATTTGACACCGAATTTAAATTATATTGTTAAATTTTTACCATTTGAAGTAATACATACATACATGTATATGATTTTGTACAATCAATTAAAATTTTTAATGATCAGTAAAAACCGGCAAAAGAAAGAGACAAAAGAGAAAATCAAAAAGACTGAAAGAGAAATATGCAAACAGAAATACGTTAAGGAGACCGTGTATTGATCATCATATCATTGTAAACAAAAAAATAATTTTTAAATACATTTCAACAAAAGGTTTCTACAAAGCACAATTCTCACTAACGGATCAAAAATATGTATTTTATTGGCTTTGTCATCATCGAATTTTAGCCATTTTTGTGTGATTTATTCGCTTTTGATTTTTCGATTTTTTCGGAGAAACGTCAATTTATGGCGCCAAATTTCAAAGAATGCGAATGCGAAACGATAGAAAGTGATGATGAGGAGGTAATAAAGGAAGACAATGTTGTCGATGATGGTGATAATGAAATTAATCATCATAGCATTTTTCATTCTCACTTCTCACTTAAGAAGGCGCAATTTCCGCCGCTTTACACAAATTTACCTCTTTTTGCTTTCTTTTCCATTCTTACAGACCTTTTTTTAATTCATCCGCCAATTACTCTTTTTCAATTTTTATTCTTCAAAATTTTATTAAAACATCTATTTATTTATATTGTTAACTTTCACGAATCTAAATTCAAGACTTTTTTTGAACTAAAACCTAATTCATTTATATTTAAGTAATCATTTTTTTAATGTTCAAAATTTGCTTTGAATTTTTCAGGTAAAACTTAAAGATCAACCGAAGTATTTATTAAAAAGAAAAAATGTCGTGGAAGGTGGGAGGTGGGATGCAAAAAGTTTACTAATTTTAATATTTAAAAATATTAATAAACTCCTAAGAAGGAGAGGTGAGTATTTTAAAAAATATATAAGCAAAGTGATGCCGAACTATAACACACGCAATGGCGTTATGAAAGAATAAATAGTTTGAAAACACGACCATTTTTGTTGTCCTCAAGACCGAGCCAACTTGATGAAAATATTTCAAAATCAAAAGAGTAAAAATGATGGCGAAACGATGAACAACCTCCTCTTCATGAGCAATAATGGAAATCGATCGGATCGTTTCTCTGGTTTTTCCCTCTTTTTTCCTTTGATGTAAGAAAAGTATACGGAACTCAAAAGTTATTTTGCTTTACTCGATCACATTATTGTATTCGCTTGCGTTATCTTGCCTTTTTTGTCGCTTTTTGTACAGAAAAATGGAGCGAGCGAAATGGAAATCAAAAAGGAATATTGTGCAAATCATCGAATCATAAAAGGAAAACATGAAGACGAAAAAATTAGCGGAAAAATACATTTGTGTAAAATCGTAGAAAAGAAACAGAGAAACTTGGAAATAAAAGAAAACAAAAAAAATTGTGATAGGCATACAGAAAACAATCATTTTTCTATTTTTAAACAATAAATGTATTTGCTTCACAACGAGAGACAGATGAATAGTCACAAAGAAAACAAAGAAAAAGATAAAGATTTTTTCAAATAACGTTGGATCACTACTCAAAAGCAATATATAGCATTCCAATTGCAGTTGCAAATTGCACAATGACTTGTGTAAAAGGAACGGTAAATACAAAAATATGAGGTAAATAGGTGCACGAAGAAGCAGACAAATGAAAGTGTTTTTGAATATGAATTGTTGATCAAAATTGGAATTTTTATTGCAAAGTGAAATCGATACGCACAAAAATACATATAATCGGTCTGGCGGTCGGTGTGGTTCGATGCATTGATGATGGTGGTGATGGTGATGAGGAAATAGGAGGATGGCGAGGAGGACAAAGCACAAAATTGGGAAGTGCAAATATTTTCGAATCGACGACCATCAAAAATCAATCAAACCAATTTTCCCCCATTTTTTTGAAAGCTTTTTTTAAATGGCAGGTGAGCAAATGCGATCTGATTTTCGTAATTGGTTCAGCATACATCAGTAAAAAGTTTTTTTTATGAATTGAATATGTATATAATATAAAACATGAAATATTTTTAGTTTTGAGATTTCGAAATTTTTTAAACCAATAAGCAAAATTGTAATTTATATCAAAAACTATAATTAAAATTATTAAATATTCTTAAGTTGAAAAATTATTCAAATAAGGGCCAGTTTGCAACATTGCAGACAGTCATTAAGCAACCAAAATAAAACTATTTCGAATTTATAACGCAAGAAAAAGGGTTTGGTACAACTCATACCAAGACAACTCATACCACGACAACTCACACCAGGACAACTCATACCAAAGGCAACTCATACCAATTTTTTTTCAAAACTTTTCACAACACTAATCGGTCTTTGTTTCTGATCTTCTGTGAATTAAATGGGGTCACTGCACTTTACCCCCTCCCAAAATTTCAAAAATTTTTTGATGTTTTCCTACGTAGATTGATGCGCTGACCACGAATTGATATTCATTTTTGACGAAAAATTCGAAAAAAATGTCCAAATCGGGTGTGAAGTGGCGAAAACCACAGGGGGGACCATGCTTACATACACGAAAAGCCTTAGTCAGGCTCTGCTTAGCCACGAGACTTGGCCACAAGGCTCAGCATAAGGTTTAAGCTAAGCCTAAGGCTTGGGCTTAAGCTCCGCATAGGAGCCTAATAACTCGTTTTTGGTGCTTTTTATGTTATTTTGAAACGATTTTGAGCAAAACAATTTCAATTTTTATTCCAAAATTATACTTTGATCGAAAATTATACTACTTGAAAATTATACGTGGTTTTCTACACTTGATTTGGGCACTTTTTTGGAATTTCCGTCGGAAATGCATATCGGTTCTATGATTAGCGTATGAAATTACGTAGGAAAACGTCAAAAATTTTTTTGAAATTTTGGAGGGGGCTAAAGTTTATCCAATTGAATAAATAAATCAATCCTTCGTATATGAGCTTATTGTTCAGTACGTTAATTGAACGATATTTTATAATGGTATGAGTTGTCGTGGCTTGGTATGAATTGTCTTGGTATGAGTTGTCGTGGTATGAGTTGTCATGGTATGAGTTGTCCGGACACCCAAGAAAAGACAAATCAGAAAATTCTAATTCGCTGAATTATTGAATGGAAAATTTTTGTAAACCACTATTTAGCATCTGCTTCCTGTAATTCTTCGCTACATGTGCTATTCCAGTTAATTACAGTGATCATTCATGATGAAAGTGTTTTATATTCCTTCCCCTTTTTGTTATGTTTACTGATACTGCAATAAATAGGAAAGGAGAGAAACAGGAAAAAAAAGAATAATGAGCAATGTATGATGCCAACTATGGATGGTGTTGTTTTAGTTGTTGAATATTTTGTTGTTATCCTCGTTCTAGAAATGATTGTGTGTATAATGTGTGTTTGTGCATGCGTTGGTTGTGATTGTGTGTAGCCGTTGTATGTAGTGTATTTTCTTCCTTTCTTGGCAATAGCAAAAAATTGTCTACACTTTTCTGTCCGACAAAATTTCGCGCATGTTCCAAATATTTCATCCTCGTTGATATAATGAATAAATATATGAAATGTATGATGAGTATGGTGAAGTTAAGCTGATCGTGCCAACTGTTTATGGCGTGAGCAGATGTTACATGCTTTTTTTTCAAAATTATGACAGAATTTTCATCACACCATACATAACACTTGATCTCATTAATAAGAAAACAGAAAACTTGGATAATAAATGGAAAAATACAAAATATACAAATATTTATCAATTTTTAGTTTCTGCACAAAATTTGCGCTTTGATTTTTTAGAGGCAATCTGAATCAAAAACATAACCAACCCGTTTCTTAGACAAAAATTTGTCAGAAAAATAATAAAAATTTATTTTTAAAATTTAGTGAATAACAAAAAGTTTTTTAAAAATTGAATGGTCGATTACAATTTTATCTAAATTTATATATCAAGAAGGAAAAATTCTAGTTTAAGTCGCTTAAAATGTAAAAACATAGTATTAAGTAGAAATTATTTTTCTATTAGAATTAATAAAATTATAGTTGTTGTAGAAGAAACAAAAATACTGTATGAAATCAACTCTATGAGCCCAACATTTTTACCCGGCACATCAGCTCAACCGGCCAATACTTTGGCACAAATTGTAAATGGAAAAAAGAGAAATACGATGTGGTGAAAATAAGCTATTGAATTTATTGACAACCGCCGGCAAAATATATCTCTTTTTCACTGCTGCTGCTCTGTGCCGATGGCAAAAATAAAATATAATATATATTTGCCATCGACGGCACTGCCATCCATTATTGGAAAACAAAAATTTGTTGTGTATATGTTTTTTTTCTTCTTCTGCATTCATTCTTGAGCAGCACAAGAGCAGCAGCATCAGCATCAATGCTCCCCTTCCCAGCCCAACAAGAACGGACCAGCCGACCGGCATTGTTAAATGACATATTCAACGACGAACAAAAATGTGAATGCTGAGCGCCGACAGCGACCGACTGACTGAAAAAGGAGTGGGAAAAGTGATGGCTATGGGCGATTGCTGCGTTTTTCTGTTTTAGTTGTTGCTGTTGGCTTTCTCGTCGTTGTTGTTATTTGTTTTTGTTGTTACCGCAGTTGATGCTAGTGGGTTAGCTGCTACTCTTGATGATATAGCTTCTGGCCAATGCTATTTGCCATTAGCCTTTGATGGGCTTCTGTGATATATATGAATGAGAATTTGAGCAAGTCTGAGAATTAAAGGAAATCGAGAACGGAAATGTTAGACAAAAAAACTTATGTAAAAACTATTTATCGTTTTGAGAGTAAAGAAAACAAGAAAAGCGAGAAAGATTGATTGCCAAAGTAAAGGCTTTGAATGGAAGGTGCCGTAGGCAAAATCACTAACAACTGGCAGCGAAAAAAAGTAATGCTATTGTTCATTTTTCTTTTCTTCTTTCAGCACATTCAAGCTAGTTCGATTTTTCCTTCTTTTATGATACTAATGCCATATATGGCCGTCTCACTCGCATCACATACACACATGCAAAATGTTGTATGCAGCGCTTATCGCTTGCTTATATGGTCGAAATGGTGAGAGAAAGAAAACGAAAACGAGTGAAATTTTCGATTTGCTTGGCCGAGCTGAGTCTTCGTTTATTCTCATTCTCGTTTCCAAAATGCTCAAGCAAGACTGACTGAGAGTGATGGCTCAAGGAAAACAAAAAAATCCAATCGAGTTGATGTGCTTGGCGGAGAGGGGGTCGCCGTTGCCGCTTGTTTGATAATGAATGCCTTTTCTTCTCTTGCGCTCTCTCAAATTTCACCCGCTTTGCGCTTTATGTGTTCATGCGCAATTGTGTGTGAAAGTGAAAGAGAATAAGTGTGTCTTTATTCAGTTACTATATTTTCTTGATATAAGGCATATATGTAGTTTTTTTCTTTTTATTGTCTCTTATCTTTCCTTTTGAGAAAATTTATTTGAATATATTTTTGTCGAAAGTGCCAGTTAACGGGAAGCAAAGCAATAGCTCAAGACAAATCGAGTTTGCGTTGTTATCGAAATTCGTGATGGATTGTCGTATTGCGCTTTGTGCTCAAAATTGGAATAATAAGCAGGGATGGAAAATGAAGTAGAAGAAATAATCTCAGAAAGACATTAGTGTTATGGTACACATAATCATAACAAATTAGATGTATAATTGCAAATGCTTATTGAAAATTTACATTCAAAATGAACTTATTGGAAACGCAACTTTGAAAAAAGCAAGACTTGAAATAAAAAACCAGCAAAAGGTTTATCTAAACTACATTTAAAAAATATAATCGTTTTCTTACAAATCAATGTCTTTAACTAATGCATATAAACTCTAATTTAAAAATTGTAAGGATTATGTTTTCCTTTAAGCAGTTATACCAATATGTATATTATACCAAAGAAAATTTAAGGTTTCCATCATAATTTTTTATCCAAATTGTATGAATTAATTGTTTGATTTTTTTCTACATTTTTGCCATCAACACATTTTGTACATAGAATACTGACTTAAGATATACGCAAAAAACAACTTAAACTGATTAAACTGGTTAAACTGATAAGTTTTTTTTCTGAAATTGATACATTTAATGGGTTAAGAAAAATGTTCAATAACGTCTGTCAATAATTTTAAATTAACAAAGATTTCGAAGCCCTGAGAATGCAGATGTTTGCGCAATTGGCATTTTATCAATAAACATTTACTTTCCATTTTCATCATGCAAATTTTCTGTTCAGACATATTACTTGATGTTGTTATTTCATTTTTCTTTTTTCTCATACATTTTCCAACGCACAAGAAAAAGCAAGTGAGAGCTCATGAAAAAAGCTGCTCAAAATTCAATCGAATTATTGATAGATGTGGATGTGAATACATTAATGGCAATAATGGTTGGGCAAGTGAATGAACATGGTAAACAACTGACACCACCGCCATCAACAGGCAAGCATCAGCCAATGCCCATATCTGCTGCTATCGAATGGAATGAGGAAAAGGGAAAAAAGAAATGAGCGCAAGCCAAGAGCAAACAACAGCAGATACGCGAAAGCGATGTGAGCTACTACAACATAATATTGCTGCTAGTCAGAGCTAGTCAGTCTTCGTTTGCAGAAAGCAAGCGCGACGTGAATGGCACTGACATTGGAGCTTTTTCAAGTGAAAACCGAGAAGAAAAGCAGCTTTCTTGTCATTACTTTTTTCTCATTTCAATTTCCATTCATTTATCGATTCCAATTTCTCTATTTCTTTCGCCTTCATTTCGACATTTTTCGTATTATACAGAACAAGCAAATGTATTTGGCATGTGATGGAAAAGCGAATGAATGAATGGCATTAGTCTTGATAATAATGACGAGATGATGATGATGATAATGGCAGCAATACATAGGTTTTCTTTCCCATTTTCTAATAACGAGAAAAATTACTATTTAAAAAACAACAACAACAACTAAATGCCATCAGAAAAATGCCAATTTCACTCTCTCCCTTACCCTATTACCCGAAGTGGTGATTTTTAGCATGCGAATAAATTTAATGAATTTATTTCGAATGGTTAAGCCTTCCAGTTGCGGCACAACCAATCTAATTCAAACTTTTTTAAAGATTTAAAAACTAAGTAATCTTTGATAAAATGCTAAATTTTTCTTTAAAATAAATTTCAAAAATAAAAATTATAAAATTAGTAATTTCACTCGCATAAATTTTGTTTTTTCCAAACAGAATTTACCAGACTACAATTTGAAAATTTAAGCGACTTCCATTAAAACATGCGAATTATGAATTCAGCAAATTCATAATTCGCTTACTACTCTTAGGACGTACTACTTCCCGTGCTACTTCCTTCGATTATAAAAACGTCCGACAAACTATGTAGGAAATTGATCTAAACACTGAAATATACTATTTGATGGCGACCGGGCGCGAGGGCGGGAAACTTCGAACACCGTCCCTCATCGACGCTACACTCGAAACGCTGGATTGTGATGAAGACGAAAGCGTCGGCATATTTGAAAAGAATGACGGGGTAAAAGACGTTTGTGTTCGGTCTAATAAAGATGAAGCTGATGATGAAGTTCGAGTGGTTATTGACGAATTCAACAGTGGACTTCGCCGAATCATCATAGCACATCAATAGATGATCCCATTCAGCGGTTCGCTACGGCCGAAATGTCCGCGAAATAAATTGCAATCCAGTCGCAATAGGCGCCAAGTGTACGCCAAAAATTGTGTCTACGTGAAAGCGACCCACATGGGAATCACCTCAAACTAACAAAACATTCAACAAAAGCACTGCCGACACAGGAAAATGATCGCTAATGAGAATTTCACGACAAAAATTGTAAGAGTTGTACAATATATGTATACCTATACAATGTCTTTTTTTTCATAATTGTAAACATAATTAAACAAAATAAAAAATATGTAAATATTGTTGAAAATATCATAGTGATCAAAGAAAATAATTTCAAAGAATTTATAAAAATTTAAAAACGTAATATTACTTTATGTACATACATAAAAAGATCGTTCACAATTACTCATCATGGTTTTTCTGTCAATATATACGGTGATAATAGCAACGCTGGTGTGAACGGAGGATGATTGCAATGATTTGAAATGATTTCAACACACATAAATTTTCATCGACTATGCGATGATTAAAAATATCAACTCACAATCGATTTCTCCCTCAATAGTCTGACGATAATAATAAAAATAGTCAAAAATAAAAATGGTAGTGGCAAAATTTCCGAGAACAATTCTATCCAAAAATCATCAAAAATAAAATAAAGTTGAGTAAACACAAAAGTCAAATATATATTGCAAAATCAGTAAAATTTAAGAGTACTCATAGAAACAGTTTAAAACATCGTGTAACTGTCAAATAACTTAATGTAGTAGACGGAATATTTTTTGGCAAAAAATCTCCCAAAAAAGCATTTTCTAAAAATTAGAAAAAATATTCATTTCAAACAAATATCCGGATGTATGTATAACCTTATTCCGATTCTCTTAACACCCCTAGCCCAGTTATATATGTATTGGTTATGTTAAAGTTATAAAAAGCTTTTCAGGAACATTTGAAAAAATCACACGAAAAATAGTTACTACAATCACAAAAACGGAAAATTATCATTAGCATCACTCTCACTCGCACAGTTTTTGTTGAAAGGTGTGGTTGTACTGATTGATCGCCACATTTTTGCCTATTTCTCGTTTTCTTTCCCATTTCGCACTTTTGCATGCCTTCTCTCGCCTGTCGAGTCCACGAAACTTCAAGGAATCATCAAAATTATTTTTGATACGTGCTGTCAGAGTTATTCATAATAAAAATATGAATGTGCTTGCAATTGATTTTTCCTAACTTTCCAATGTTTGATTAATGATATCAAAATAATAATTTTTATAGTCTGTTCCAGAAAATACCTTTACATATAGAAAGACGGAAAATTCGTCTTCGTCCAAATGCGATTCAGAAGTTCACTCAACATTAGGAATGGCTCAACAGTCAAGTGCAAAATTTAAAATTTAAAAAGTAACGACAAAATTGGATGACGGAAACGAACAACGAAAGCGAGACATTGATTTTTGATGAATAAAAAATGAACAAACAAGAAGCTAAATTTTTGATTTTTTGTTGGTTTATTGTTTGATTATGGCACGTGTGCTAGTGATAATCACGATCGTATAAATAAAAATTCGAATACATTAGTATTTATTATAGTCATTTTTGTAATGTGATTTTTTTGTGACGTACACCTATATAAAAATTTACAATATTAATTACAAACGAATTGTAGGGTTATCAATACATGCTCTTGTTTTTCATCGAAAGGAAGAGCTTTTTTCCGTCGGATTAAAGACGAATTACTACTTCATCAAATTGCGCTTTTTCTTGCACCCAAGTGGGGCAGGGTTACCTAGCTACCTGGTATTTACTAGGATAGCCAGAAACACGTTTTTTCAAATTTTGTTTATTTTAAATTTTAGAAATAAAACAACCATTTTAGCAGGCTGTACGCAAAGTTAAGTTGTTGCTAATTTTGCTTCAGATATTTTGCGTTTTATGACCTAAAGAATGAGTCAAAAAATAAAATGAACGTGTGCAAATATACAAGATAAATACATATATGTTTTACATTGAAAAGGTCTTCGAGTTAGTGATGTGAGTTGCTGGATTTGAGACAGGAAAATGAAAAAAATCGAAAGAGGGTTTAACCAAAAATGTTTTAGGGGAATGTGTATATAGACGAAAAAGAAATACAGACGAAAAGCTCGAGTTTTATTAAAACGGTTTTAATGAAAAAGCTGTTTATAAAATAAATAAATTAACCTTTTTTATTCTTGATTAATTTTAAATAAACTTATAATTTCTTGTTATTTTAAATAGAAAATGTTGTTAATGCACTGAATCAAAATTAGTAAAAATAAAATATTTGAATATGTATTGAAAATTTTACTGTATCAGGTTAATATTTAGATTTTTAGTTGAAGTGCTACTTCGGTAATAATATCACATGTGTGACTTATGCAATGAATACTTACCATACGCCGATATGACTACGAGAATATCAATACATAATCAACAACTTTGCTTCGTTTTTTTACTTCGATTGGCGGATATCGAAATTGTAATTGTTGTTAATGCACTGATATCAACGAGGAAAAAACGAGCCAATTGAGATTATCAACTAAATCTCACTCAACTTTTCTATACCATCTCATTTTCTGTTTCTATCAGTCTGTTCTCAATCAACTCATCTTTAATCTAGTCATCTATTTTCAGAGTCATTCATTGTGTTGTTACTCTCTTCTAATCGATTGGAAACACTTAAAAAAATTCCAATTCAAAATTGTAAATGTTTTGCTTTTATGATTATTATTTGCTGGTTGTTTGATTTGATCTTTTTTCTCGCAAAGTCGAGTCGAGTCACTGGTGATATTACCACGGAGTCTTGCCCGGCCGAGCATTTTGCGCCTCTGCGAAGATCAACTACATACCTTCAACCCTGCTTGCAGAAAGTCAAAAAGAGAAGGGAGATAGTGAACAATCGGCTTCCTTATCTTTCCCTCTTTTTGTGTTTGTATTTGTGTATGTGTTTTGCAGGTATTATTTTTAAATGTATGCACAAAAATAATTGGTGTAAGATTTTTTTCTTGTCGTATTGACAATATAATCAAAAATTAAAACTGAAACAAACGAAAAAGTATCGGCTGTGAATTTTCCGCATCTGCCACCACGCATGCTGTCTTCTTAAAAAATTCGACTCGTAAATTCATCATAAAAAATAATTTTTAGATATGTAAGAATTATATTTTTTGTAAAAAAATAAAAATTTCTTTCAAATTTGTTACAAAAATTAAACATTATTATAAAATTTACTTTTATGTAACACGAAAAGAATAACTTTTTACTATTCTTAAAAATCACAGTTCGATTACAATTCGCCCATTCCCCATGACTCGTCGCTATGTATCGATCGCAATAAAAAACTCCGCATCAAAAAATTTACACGTATTATTATATCGACGTCATCATGAATATATTTATCTAAATATATTATAGCAAGAAAAACACCTCCTAAGCTTTCACAATTTTTTCTTTCTTTTTTGGCTTTCTTTCACATCGCTTTTCGTCGGCCAACAAGCCGATAAAGACAGGGAACGGTTTCCCTTTTTTAAACTTTTGCTTGGCCTTAGCGGCTATTTGGGAGTTGGGGGAGTTGAAATGGCACGGAGGAAAAACCAAACCAAGAAAAACAAAAGGAAAGATTTTCATTTCTATAAATTTATATATTTGGGGATTTTATTCGCTTAAAATTTCTTATATTCCCGAGAAAGTTTCAAAAATAAATAGTATTTTGTGCATAATTTTACATGCTGCAAAAACCAAAATCAATACTATGTTATGAACGTTGATTTTCATATCCTTGGTGAACGCTAATAATCAAATTAATGAACGCTAATAATCAAATTAAAACTTATTTTAAAATATTGTACTTTTGAGACTTCAATTATTTTTTAGCTATAGATGTTATTTGCAACGTGAACATTTTTCCATATCCTTATTTAAAAAATTGAATTTTGGGATATCTAAATATTTTCAAGGAATGCTTTTTCTTTTTGTTTTTCACATTCAAGACAAATTCTTTTTGTCCGATAATAAGATGTTAATTCATTTATTTTTACTTCCTTGCACAAACCATAGATTCTATTTTAGTACAAATTTAGTACAAGCTATAAACAACATTTTCACATTTTTAAGAAAGACATTTTAATGTTTAATTTTTTTGATTATTATACATATATGTATTTATATCTACTTTTACCATATATATATATATATACTTTACAATTTTTTGGATAAAATCATATTTCGCCTTGTTATTAACAATATTAAAATAAAGTACCTATAATAACTATACACGTTTATTATACCTGAGTTTAAGATGCTACAGTCAGTGGTCCACCGTTATCAACAAGATCAAGAGGCGCTGCGATCTCTGGCTCACCAGTACTACCTCTTTGACCAACAGCTACTTCGACAGCAACAACAGGAACAACAACAAGCGAATGAGCAAAGTCGTAAACAATCGTCAGCATCTATTGCTACACAGTACGCCGCCGCATACACTCAAAGGCAACAACAAAGACAACATAGAAAACGAAAAACGGGTCAAAATCTATTGCTGTCACAATACTCAAATTACGGTGCCTTTCAAAGCACTCAGCGAGGTCAAAGGCTGAGAAAGCATTCAGATGACCTCAGTGAATGGGTAATGCGTTTTAGGAAGCAAAAAATTTCGGATCACAGTTCTCCATCTGCCAAAATATCGCAGAGCAGCGCTTTCACATCCACTGCAGCTGCAACAGCTCTGCAAAACCAGGAGAGACAACAACATCGCAGGAAGCCAATGCCCCTCCGCTTACAGTCTGCTTCTGTTAATTTTGAAGAGCATGAAACACCACGCTATACGAACGCCTCAAGCGCCAAAGCCGCAGATGAAAACCTTAATTATCAATCATATCCGAATCAAAATATTGTTAAAAATCAGTACGGTGTTGAAAACGAAACGGAAAAAAGACGTCGTTGTTATTCAATGAAAAAATCATCAAAATCTTTCTTAAAATACAGTAATCGAACGGATACGGTGATACCAACCGTTGTCGATTATGATCCTGATTTTTATCAGATTAATATTGATGCCAGAAAAGACACCGAAGAAAATAATATCGAAGGAGAGAATTGCGACATGAATGAGATTATTCAGCGAATTCAGCAAGAAAAGACGGTAGGGCCGTACCCAACTTTGTTGCACTGCGTGGACGATAAATCACTGCGTTTTCTACTCTGCTCGCCGTCAGTCAATAAAAGCAACCTGACGTCAGAAGAAGAGTCATCAAATTCTGAGTCACTTTGCTGGACGCCGTTATTAGCGAACAAATTAGGTATGCTTAATGTTTAAAGTTGTTTTCCAACGAAAAGAGAAAAATTGTACATAGCGGAAAGGTAAATTTTATTTATAAATAAATTCCAAAAGAAACTTTTACTAAATTAAAAAATGGCATAAAGAAATTTGAAATTTTTTCTTAAAAATTTACTTCTTTTTTTGCGAATGCGCCAATTTTTTTTGTTATTTTTTGCGTCTAATAAATAAATAAACAAAAAAAATGCATCCAAAAAATGCACGTTCAATCATTTTCCCCCAACCCAAAACTTTTGCTTTTTCTTTGTTTTATTTTGCCATAGAACAAACACTTTGCCATGAAATGAATAAAGAAATTTGGGCCAATTTGTCAAAAAAGTTCCTCTTTTGTCATTCAATATAATTTTGTATTTCGTTTACTACCATTCAATTCGACTAACTTCAGTTATCACAAATGATTGAAGAAAATTAAAATGATATAAAGCAAAAGATAGATGGAGAGAGGCATAAAAATTCTTCGAAACGGTTACTTTAGAAATAAAGTGAGATGGCAATAAACGCGAGTTAGTGAGATTATTGCCATCTCACTTTATTTCTAAAGTAACCGTTTCGAAGAATTTTTATGTCTCTCTCCATCTATCTCTTGCTTTATATCTTTTTACGCGAGTTCGTGAGATACACAAAACGCCGCATACGCAAAAATTATCATATCACATATAATTTTGGATATTTTGAAGGTTTGAGTCTTGGAACGAATTAAGCAGGCATATAAATTAACCAAAAACTAACAACAAATTGTAATTATTTTAGCGAATGTTTGTAATTTATTGCTTTAAATGTTTTTCTTATGTTTTCATTCCATATATTTTTTGTGTTCCATAAATTGGTATTTTTTTAATTTTCCTAAAACTATTAATACTATGTCATCTATTCGCATACAAAGTATTTTAATGAATTTCATTTTATAAGTCCAAAATTATACACATATTTAGCTAGCAAAATTTTAAATGTTTCTTCGCCGCTTTTGGAATGAAGCCGTGTTAAAGCGAAGTACTTCTTTCGGAGAACACACGCATATCGATAACAACAATGAAAATGACAAAAGTGAACATGATTTGATATTTACGATAGTCCCACCTATTCACGTAATTGAACCATTTTCCACTTCATCCATTGCTAATGTCATTAATCGCGGTGGGACATTATCGTCGTCGTATGTCGGACTAACGGCTACTACTGTATGTCCATCGTTCGTTGGAATGGATATGGGTAACAATAATAACACTAATAATAAAAATAATAGCGTGCAAAATGTCGCAAATGTAAAAAACAATGACAGTACTTTCGAAATAAATGAAGATGAGTTAGAAAATATTCCCGAAGAAGACGAATCGGCAGCAGACTCATCGGTGGGGTCTAGCCAGGTGTTCCACAAAGATCAGCGCATTGGAGCAAATTCATTTAATGAAGCAGTAATAACAACAAATACTAGGAAGATTACTCCGGACAAAAGTTTTCGGAAAAGCGACTCAAATACTAGGACAGAGGTTCTATCCCCGGTTAATCTTGATATGCGGTCTTTCTCGTCCATCTCGTCATCGGTCGAATCGTTGGTAGACGATGTAAATAACACGAACACATTACTCAACACAAGTAGAATTAATAGTTTGGCGCAAGATTTGAATGCCACGAAATCCGGCCCAAAGCTTCTGGCGCTAAATTCACTGGCCGCCATTTCACAAAAAATGTCAAGTCATGCTCGCAGAGCGCCAAGTGTAAAATTTTTCGAAAAAATCGACGAAAATGTTGAAGTTGTACAGATAACGTCTCAGCGAAGTCACGGTTGGGAACATTTTATTTCAAAACATCTTTATAGAATATAGCGCGCGTCACTACATCCCCTATAAAAAGTTATAAAAACGTTTATGTACATACCGAGCAACGCAAATAACTAATACTATGACTTGAATCCACTGTTTGAATCCAGATTCAAACGGATTCAAAAAGGATTCAAGTCCCAGCATTTCAAAGAACTTACCGTCGGTTGATCCCATTATTTATGAGTTTTTGAGACATAACTTTTTGGTTAACGAGGTAGCAACGCGCCCGATGCGCCATTAAAAAATAGTTGAAGTTTTGCTTTGAATGACATCCATATCGATCGATAAAAGCAACCAAAAGTTAAGAAAAGTTTAATTGTTCTAAAATTTCGTTAAGATTATTGGTCTAAAGTTTAAGCGGTTAAGATGATTTCAAATAGATATTTCTTAATGCACTTTACAACAGATTTTATGAAAGAAAACACTGCCAAAAATGAAATAAAATGGAGAAGAGCCACAATATACCACAAATGTACAGATTGTTAGAAAATAAAAGCCAATTTCCGAAAAGCAAACAAAGTTCTCTTTGCTTAAATTTTTTATAATTTTTACCACAAATTCCATTAAAACGTTTTTTGTTATGATTGTTGTCGTAATGTTTGTTGTTGTTTGCTGTTTTAGGCCAACCGCCGTAGAAATTCAAATTACTTGAAGAAAATGCGTAAAGTTGAAAAAATGCGGTGGTGGAATTTCTTTGTTGCATTTTTACTTCTGTCACTCTTGGCAAGAAAAATTAATTTGACTTTTTATTTCTTCTTTCAAGACAAGCAAAATGAAAAAAAATATTGAAAAGTATATACAGATAAATAAAGCAGTGAAAGCGAAAAAATGAGAGAAAGGAACGGAAAGAAAGTGATAAAAAATAGTCAAGAATTTAGAAAAACCGATTTTACGAGAGTGATAAAAGAAGGAAAAAATACATATTTGTATGATTGTAAGTGAAAAAAAGCGATTTCAGAGAAACGTGACAAAGGTAGCGACAATAAATATGTATTAGAAGGTATTGAAAGATATTGAAAGATGTAATATTGAAAGATGTAAGAATATTGAAAGATGTAAAAAGAAGAAAAATACATTAACATTCAAAAATAATAGCAAAACCAATCACAAACGCTTGAAATTTGGAAATTCTAAACATAGTAAGAATTAAAAATCAGCCTAGAAAGCTATAAAAGTTTGAATAAGAAATAGAAAAGAATAACTAAATTATAAAAAAATGAACAACAATATTGAAAAGGGAATCACGAAAAGAAGAATAATTTTTGCTCGGTTTTTCTTGAGAAAAGCAACCTTACTTCCTTTCTTTTACTTATTAGGCAAGCATAATCTTTATTTTATTATAATTTTTTGGCATAAATAATCTGTATATTCCAAGCCAATTCAAAATTAGTATGGATTTGACATTTTAAAATACTAAAGAACATTGTAACAAATAAGAAATTTTTTGGATTTATTCTATCAATTCAACAATTTTGTGATACAAATGTAGTCTAAAATTCGCCAGCTTAAAGCAATAATAAAAATGTTCTACCGCTTCTACAGTCAACGTAAGCGAAAAGCGGAAATTGTCGCGGCGGCTGAGGCTGCCGCGATGGCGACCGGGCATATGCTTTATTCGCAGGTATTTTATTACCAATTTGTGTACTAGTTTTAATTTGCATAAGAAACAAGTTAACAAAACAAAGACAAAAGCCATCTTTTCTTATTTAGCATTATTATTTAACTATGCAAAATGTAAAAATAAAGATATAATACTAACTATGCAAAATGCAAATTCATTCAACTCTATTTTTTACCAACGGAGATTTATGTAGGGTCTGACGGTTACAGACTCGTCGAGACTTGGTCCGGCGGCAATGCTTTTTGGCGCTGCGGGTCTTATTGGTCCCACGGCTCGCCTTCGCAGCGTTCATGAGATGACAGAATCGTCATCAGAAGCAGGCGAGAAAAATTCGCTCAATGAAACAGAGGATGAAGCGAATGGGTTGGCGCGCTTCTACCACCATCACGATCAACGCCGCGATGCAATAGACGCTGGAAGTAGCCGTGCCGCGACGCTTTCTCCACGAAACGTACACGAATCAGCGCCATTAGATTCTGGCTTTATGGGCGGTTCTTCCGATTTCGAAGGGCAAAGTCCGCCGCTAGATGCAACGTCCACAATGAGCGGAGTAGTGGCGGCAGCCGCCGCTGCGGCAGTGCGAAAAATTTCCGAGCGCGCAAATACGATGAGTAGGTTTTTCAAAGATATAACAATGAATAAAAACAACAAGGTTCAGCATGATAAAACATTGAACTGCAATTTGAAAACGTCTTGAGGTTTTTAAACGTAAGAAAAAATGTAATTATTCCAATAATTAACAAAAAAAATGACGATAACGCCAAAAAAATTTCATTGTGCGAACAAAGAGAGAACGCGAGAGAAAGAAAACAATTGTGAAAAAGTAAAAACTAAAGTAAAACAGAATAATAAAATTATGAACTTTTCAAAATAGAAAAACATGACTGGAAACTTTAAAAACAAATTTAATAAATTTAAAATGAGAAATTCTTTATTTTTTTGTCGCGTCAGTTTTGTGGTTTGGCTGGCCAATTTCCGCTATGTATTTTGCTCTTTTTTATTTTTGTATGCAACTAAAGTTTCTTTGAAGAGAAAATATAGTTAATTAAATTAACTTAAATAACTTCTTTTGAAAATACTGATTCATTTTATTTTAAACAATTTTTAAATTTTGTTCCCGCTTTGTTTTAGTCTCAAATTTTTGATTCTCAACCAACTTTTAAAAAATTTTTTGGTTTTCAAGAATTTAAGGTTTTGCTAAAAACCTTAAATTTAAAGGCATATTTAAGAGCAGTTTGACCACCCTTCATGATTTTCCTTTCTGTAGAGTTTCAGAGAAATAAAATTTTAAGAATCTGATTTAAAATTTGGAAAGTGTTTAAAACTGAATAACCCATATCAATAACAGTAAAGTAAAGTACAAAATATTCAGAAAATCACAGAAGTTCTTTACAAAAAAGCTGGTAAAATTGAGGTTGTACATTTCAGTAAAAATTGAATTATAAAGGTCATTTTGTATTTTCCAATTTCGTTTGTTACTAAACAAAATCTTTAAATTTTACGAAACAAAAGAAAATAATTTTAATTTTTTGAAGTTGACTGAAAAATAAAAAATAAAGTTATGTGAAAGGGAAAATCGGGAGAAAATTGAGTCACCGTATATTAGCTGTTAGCTGTGGGCAAGATTAAGTTGTGTTATAAAAAAATTTTAGTTTTTTATTAAAATATTTGGATTTATGTACACTAAAATCTTTTAGAACAGTAATAAAAAGTCATTGGCAACTTTTTTGTAATTTCTGGTGTTATTCGTAAATTCTACATAATTGTTGTGTAAAAAAGATAATGTACAGTACATCGCCGCCTTTTCGAGCGCCAAAAAGTTGCGCTCATATTTACGCGCTCTTCGACGACGGTAGACGCATTCGCGCATATCGTCGACGCCATCAAAGACATTCGTCACAACTGCCGCGTCACATGCGTGCGCGCGGCAGTTTTGCCGCTCTGCCCACTGTCGGTATTAGCGCAATTAGCGACGACAAACAAGCCGCAATTCGTTCGTTCGATAAAAATTTAATTGATATTCATATGTCACCTAGCCAGTCGAAGACGGACATATCAGAAGGTTATTTGAGGCATACGGATACTCGAAATATTTTGATTGACGGTAAATCGAAGCGTCTAGTGTGCTACCAAAAAGACCATGATAAGACGGCTTTCGTTAATAATGGTAATAAAAATAATCCAAACGCAAAGTCTCAACGGTGTTCTTTGCCGCGATTGATCGTAACACGCTGTTCTAACGAAACAATTTCGACCACCCTTAAAGATTCCAATAAGACTGAAAGTCACAATAACAAATTTAAGAATAATTTCGATTATATTGATGCAAACTTTGAATTTTCGACGCCCGAAGAACTGGAAAGCCCCGACATTAAAAGCGACGAAGATAGTTCAAATGGAGAAAATAGTACGATACTCTCGCTACTCTCTGTACCATCCTGTAATCGCCTAGACATTCCTGCACTCATATCATTGTATAAAGGTTTGATGATTTTTGGATTTTCGAACAATTCTATTCAAACAAATCATTTCATTACATATTAAAGTACGTTTAATCCAACTTTCCGAACAATGATTTTTCGCCTTTTGCCAAAATTATGTGTTTTATAACACTGCAAACACATATTTTTAAATTAACAAAACCAATACCATCGTTCAAAAACTCCCTTTTGCTATTTTTTTAACTAAAAATTTTTATTTGAATTTTATATAATAATAAGTATATAATAGTAAGAAAAATTATATAATAGGAAGAAAATAACAATAAATCACATTTTTACTATTATAGTTTTACAAAAAAATAGAAAAATGACAACCGAGAACACATACGAGAACACATATAACTGAAAAATTTAAAGCAATAAAAAATGTTGCTTACACCAAATAGCTGGTTATTATACTTTTAAAAATTATAAAAAAAACAAATACAAATAAATATGTATGTAAAACCGTTTAATGAAAGCTTTTGTTATAGAGAATTGAAGCTAAAAGTGAAAAAAATGCATAAATAATACACATTAGAGTATACATATAATATGTAAAGGCATAGTATAAAGAGCAGAGAATAGTATAAAAAACTATATAAAAATCAATATTGTTACAGTAGTGCAAACGTTTGCCGTTATCAACGCATAAAATGTCTTCTTAATTGTTTTGTTTGTTTGCTTTTTTTGCAAAAACTATATATGTTAAAAAAGTTATGTATTATTTTAATAAATTTTTTGGTAAATTCTTAACTTTTCTCCAAGTATTTCCGACTTCGATGCCAACTTTTCCAGCTAGCCACTTCATTTTTCTTCTTTTTCTGACCACTACTTTTTTTAGATTTAGCTTTGCTTTTTCGTGTATTTTCCACGGCGTTCTTTTATTTTCCGTCTAAGGAGATAAAAGATAAAAAGAAAGCAAATAATTTATCACACTTTTTGGTGTAAATTTTAACGCTCTATTTTTGTCATATCAAACTTTACTAAAAAATTATTGGTTTTTGTTTCTGGTGGTATTTCGTTATTTATTCTCTGCAAACATATTCCAAAGTTCACCTCACACATTCTTTTGAGCTCATTTTTTGGCGCAAAGAAAGTCTTTCAATCAATCAATCAATCAACTATTCGTTTGATTGAAACGTGACATTTTCGGCACAATAATATCTTATAATATAAATTACCAATTTTTTTATACTTTTTAAATTTGCAGTAATTTTTGAATGGTCTGAAATTAAATAACTAATAGATGAGATTTTATTGGTCAACTTTCGTCTTCGACAAATAACACTAACGACTACATATCTGGGCTTACACCAAATGGTGGCCTTTGATTTGACTGACGCTCGACGTAAACAAATTTTGTTGAAAATGCGTAAAAAAGTTGTTATTTAACGAAGTAGAGAATGTTTTTTCATTCACCAAAGCCGTCGGCCCCGATCGTGCGACGACCGACAATTTTAGCGCAACAAACACAGGTTAGCAGCTTTTTCGAAGAATTTAATTTCGTCAGTTTATTATTACTTGTTTTTTAATACTGTCGCGGGAGCAACGCCGCGCAAACGCGCGATATCACAGTGTCGATTTTTAAGACTATATAACACCAAAATTTGTGGACGTTTGTTTGACATTTAGAACTAAAACATTAAATTAAAATGAAAAATTATGGAATCAGACTTACTAGTAGAGAAAAACATGGGCTATCCAAATTTAAAAAAAGTAAAACGAAAAAATTTCAAATAATCGTGTTAGAACAACAAAAAGCTTTGATGATCGTTTTTCTGCCGCACCCTGTAATATAACATTGCAAAATTGCAGGCGCATGATCTGCGGGTTAGCGTTCAGTTAGGTCAGACGGAGCTCCAACGCGGTAGATCGGTAATTAGCCGCAGTGCATCTACAGTATCCGCGTCACAGCGCATGCGATTATCAGCACACACCGTTTCAGTTGACGATAGCGGTCACTCAGCAACAAGTGCTTTACTCAAGAATGCTGTAAGGACTGCGTTCCTTGCAGAAGTTAACACTGCAGCAGGCGCAAATTACAACACTTCCATAATCGAGATGCCATCTCCAACAATCTCTAACACAACAACGCCGGGGGGAGCTATACTTATCAACGTTCCATCTGAATCTACCACCGCTTTACGACGGTTGGGGAGTATGCGACGCACCTTACTTTGTCCTCAAATTAAAATCAGCCACAGTGATAAAAGCGCGACGAAATACGAACATGAATTACGATCGCTTACCACAGAGCCTGAAAGACGGCATTTGTTTCAGCGAAGCGGACATGCCATCTACGATAGTTATGATAACTACGGCTACAACGTAAACGAAAATTTTAGTGAGTACGATAATACAGTTATTCCGCCATTTACAATTCGCAACAATAACAATGTGGAATATGTCAATTGGAACAACATAAATAATAACAATAACAACAGTTTTTGGACTGCGGACCCATTGAATACCAATAATTGGCGCTCTATTGATGATTCAATTTGTTGGGGCAGCGAATTTTCGACGCAGCCGATCGCTCGAAGATCGGCGATAACGTCACGACGACGACTTTCAAAGGGGTGTGTATGGCATTCACCGCTGCCCTCGTCGTCAATCACCGCCAGGCTTCAGCAACAACGCTGCACTGGCCGCACCACTACATTAGTGCTGAGGCGACCGACAATTACGATACAAGAAGACGGACACATTTTAATAGGTGCCACAGTAATGTCGGGAAAAGCCGATTGTTCTTATTTAGGCATTATTATAAAAAAGTTTTTGGTTTTATGATAAAACTATTTGAACTTTTAAAATGCTAATCTGTTGTGTACCAGATTTAAAAAACATGTAAACTACATAAAAAACATGTAATATACATATGATTCATTTTTAAATGATCAAGCAAAAAACCACGCTGAAATTCGTTGTGACTTGATTTTTTTGCTAAACCTATACATATACATTTAAGACATGGGATTTTGTATTTTGTATTTTGTTTTCCCTATTAAAATTCCAAAAGACGTAAAACCAAGTGTTAAACCAATACTTAATGCGGTATGTGAGTACCGCGTAAAAATGTGTATCATATAATACATGTAATAGGGTGTTTTAATAATTTTAATAAATTTTAAATTTTAGCAAGTGCTCATTTAAAAAATTAACAATTGTTATACATAATGCCAGAATACATTATATGTATAATAGTAAAAAAAGAGCAAAGTAGGAATTGAGAGGAAGTTTAGACAAAAACAATTCCGTTTAACAACGCTGATTTTTAGACCATTTGGCGGCGCGATGGGACGGTCTGCCCCCGGGAGGCGGCGGCCTCCTCGACGACAACGGCGACGATGGCACAACAATTCTCACTGGTGACAGTTTGAAGGAGGAATTTGGTGGCGGAATTATGAAAGACATTAATGACTGCTTTGCGAAAGTGTTCAAAGTAGGTTTGAATTTCACATTTTCAGAAAATTCCTCTTTTCAAAAAAGATTTTATGATATGTTTTAAAACTTAATGATAAATTTTAGTATATCAAAATTTTAACACCACACGTAATTCTTGTCACTGTGCTGATTGGTTATTTGTGCCTTGGGGCGTGGATTCTTATGGTTTTAGAGACAAAAACTGAGCTAATGGCGAGGTGAGTTTCATTCATTATACAGGGTATTCTAAAAAACCGTCAATGAAATTTTTAGAGTCCTCACGCAATTTTTTGAATTTTTTCCGTTTTACTTTTTTTAATTGAATAGCCCACCTTACAACAAAGGCGTTTACAACAATACTAGCAGGATCTCAACCGACGTACTGCAACATATGGTCAATTTTGGAGACCAAGGTCTGCGCTGAGCCTCACAAAAGTTTAGAGGCGGTAAAAAATCGCCGCCCGGTTAGTGGGCTTGCATGTCACAGAAAGGGGTGTATGGCACAGCCAATTTTTTATGCGTCTAACACTCTGTAGCGCAAAAGAAGGAAGCCACCTCGAAACCAACTGAATAAGTATAGCTGTAACTGTCTTTATTGTTATTATATAATTGTTAGTTTTTTGAATTATAAAGAAATAAAGTTTCTATTGCAAAAACTCTCATTGACGGTTTTTTGGTTTTTTGGGACACCCTATGATGTATATATTAATAATATAATTATAATTTTTAATTATAGCTTACTTTATTGAATATATTTTTCAAAATATTTTTTAAGATTTTTGTGGTAATGAAAAATATTTTTTAAGTATACATACGATATATTTAGATCACGAAAACTGATAAGGCTCACCAATCTTATGACAAATTTTACCGCAGAAAGCTGGCGGGTAATAAACATGGCGCAAAGCGATACTCGACCACCAATTAGGCAAGACGAATGGGAACATACTTTCAGGTAAACGCCAAAACCAAATTTTCTAATTTACCAATTCTCCCAAAAATTTGTTTTTCAAATGCTAATTCATACATATACCTTAGTTAAAAATTGGCATCTTCTATTTTTGCCGCATTTGTAGAGAATATATGCTACGTGTCTCCGAGACAGTAGACGATCGACGGCCGATTAGGCGTGAACTTTCCATGCCCGACAATCTCGAAAATTTGCACAATAAATGGACATTTCCCACGTCATTACTATACGTTCTCACCGTTTTAACCACATGTGGTAAGATTTTGCTTTTAAATATCTGTTGACCAAAGTTGAAAATAAAGTAAATAAATATTTCTGCGGTATATATAAACATGTATGTACATATACACTCCTGTTCAAAAGTATAAGTACAGTTTAAGAATTGGCATAACTTTTGTCTCAAATGTCGGAATCGGATGAAACTTTTTTTAAAACACGTCTTTTTATATCAGAAATACTATCAGAAATAAATTTTTCAAAACGAAAAATTTTTCATTGAAAAAACCGATTTTTTGCTATTTTTGACCTGTTCAAAATTATAAATACACTTCAAATATTAACTTTATAACAAATCGAAAACAACAAGTAACATAACCAAACATATTTTCAATATTTTGTGGGTCCCTCCTTGATACCTTACAACTTCAATAAGACGCTTAGGCAAACTTCTCGCCAAATTATCGAGGGTTTGCAGGGGCAGAGCGGAAATACGGCCCCTTTCAAAGTCTGACAATTTTTCACCCTTCGCCATTGGGTGAAAAACACTACAAACGAACTATTAAAGAAATATAAAAACAAATAACCCACAAAGGAATTCATTAAAACCTACAAAAACAAGGTGTACTTATACTTTTGAACAGGCCAAAAATAGCAAAAAATCGGTTTTTTCAATGAAAAATTTTTCGTTTTGAAAAATTTTAAAAACCATGGAAGTCCAGTATTTCTGATATAAAACACGTGTTTTAAAAAAAGTTTCATTCGATTCCGACATTTGAGACAAAAGTTATGTCAACTCTTAAACTGTACTTATACTTTTGAACAGGAGTGTACATAATAAATACATGTGTTTTCTATCTTAAAGGATACGGCGAAGTTTCGGTAGACACTGATACAGGTAAAATATTTTCGGTAGTCTTTGCACTCGTTGGCATTCCATTGATGTTCATTACGGCAGCTGATATTGGAAAATTTCTTTCTGAAACATTGCTTAGGCTCGTAAAAAACTGGAAAGCATTTGTTCGATATGTTAAGGTTGGTTATGAGTTTAATTTTGAAATATACAATTTTGTTTTTAGCTTAAAATACAGTTAAAAATCAAAAAATATCGTAGTTATACCTAGTTTTTTGCAGACTTCAAATTTTGCATTTTGTTTCAGATATAGCAAGAAACTTTTTTATACATTTAGGCAGAGACAAACTTCTTATTCTGTTGTTTAGGAATTTTGCGCACAAATTTTATGTCGACACAAAAAGTTTGAAAGGCGAAAATCTATGCAATCGGCCGCCGGTCACCAATTCGAGACACTTGGCTTGCTAGGTGCGGGTTTAGATGGTGGTGGCGCCGAGGAAAACCTATGGTTTCCCATTGGTAAAATTTTATTTTTACTTTTTCTATTTTGTTTCTAATAAATTAATTCAGGTGCATATGTTTCGTGTATTTGCCTTTACTGTTCGATCGGCTCGGCGATGTTCATCAATTGGGAACGTCAATGGTCTTTCATACATGCCTTTCACTTCGGGTTTAATCTTATCGTTACGGTGGGGTTGGGCGATATTGTCGTCACTGATTACATTTTCCTCTCACTAATTGTTGCCTTTGTCATTGTCGGTGAGTTTTTTAGATTAATGTCTCGGTTTTGTCGGTTCACTCGCATCAGTTTTAAAAATCTTACTGACAAGATGTATAAAATTTAGGTCTTTCTGTGGTAACGATGTGTGTGGACTTGGCTTCCACGCATTTAAAAGCCTACTTCACGCGAATCCATTACTTCGGCCGAGCGCGAAGATTTTTAGAGCTGAGTGATGAGTTGCGCGAAATTGTTGCTCTGCTTGGCGCAATGCGGAAGAAAAAGCATGGCAAGGTTGGATTTTGCATAAAATTACAAAAAAAATATTAATCCCAAAATATGTTTTATGTATAACGTTCTAACTCTCTCAGGTGACCTGGAGTGATGTGCGTGATTTTCTGGACAACGAGCTATGCGATAGACCATTTGAGCCGCATGAGTTGTTGATGAAATTACGCTTCATCGACGAGACCACCAGCTCTGCAATGAGCACCATACGTCACAATAGCCTCCAGTCTGATTTGTTCCGAGACGCGGAATATCTTCGACGATTAAATGCATTACGGCCCGAGGAGAACGGGCCCGCCTACCTCTAATATTTCCGTATAAATTGTTTTGAGTAATGTATGTGTTATTAACCGTTGATAAGCAGTTTGGAATTGTTTGGCACAGTTTTATGTAGTATAGTGAATATTATTATAAAATTGAGATCTCATCATTGTAACTTGGTCAACCATTTAAAGTCTTTCTCTTAGCTTTAAAAAAAGAGATAAATAATATATAGCTTTCACTAAGTGAAATCAATATATCCCATCCATGAACACATATTAGATGTAATGATTTTTTGCATGTGTATCAAAAAAACCTCAAACTGTCTTTCATGAATTTTATTTTTTATAATATTAAAAGCATTCAAAAGAGTAAAAATTTAAAACTAAAAAATTTCTGATAATACAATAATGGTGTGACACTATATGTTTTTCCCTAACAGCTATTCCTGTGAATAATTTCCACGATTTCGAAAAGCGCTTTGCGGGAAAGGAGCTATAAACCTTCAAAAATTATGAAAAAATATAAAATTATGCAAAAAAAGACGTGCAGATCAATTCAGCCGGTCGTGCCCAATCATGTCCAAAACCACCACGCAATTTTTCGCACCTACTGGTCAACCCAAACACCGAGCCACGCTGTAGGAACTAAACACCCTCGAGTTGTTTAGTTCTTTAAACGCCTTTGACAGCCCCGGGAAACCTTTTTTAGGTTTCAGAATGGTTCTTTTTACGATGGTTGCGTAATATTTTCCCTATTTTTTCCATTCTTTTGCTTAAGTTGGTGTGAGTTTTTCGTGGCTGTGCGTTTACCCGAAAAATTAAGTGGTGTGATTCACAAAAGTTATGGCAACCAGCTCCGTCGCGCCATCGGCAGTTGGAGACGTTACTCGCTTCTCTGCTATGCGCCGCGGTGTTCATCATCTCCGGCGATAGCACAGCTCATTGTTTGCATGGTGCTACCGCGTTTGGTCTAAAACATTCTCGTTTGCGCACTTTTTGCCATGTGCGCTTTTATTTTTAAATAAATTTCATTAAGAAAAATTATCATTTTCAGTTCATTCGTGATGCTATCTGGGGAGGATGGAGCAAGTTACACCGCTCAAAAAAGTACATATGTACATATATCTCTAAAACGTATTTAGTTGTGTTCGGGCGCTGATGACCACCTATCGCGTCTACATCAATTCAAAAAATATTGTTGAATATCCGCATGTCTGAAAACACACTATGTATTAGATGATTTGGTCATGAGGTTTGAGGTGTAGCGAATATCAACTTTGTATATTTGGTTCTGCAGTAATCCACAGCAGTCCAAATTAAAATCTGTTTACAAATTTGAATTCAGCATGTAAAATTACGCTTGCACATTGATTTTTTAAAATTTTATAAAAAATTAATAATTTCGGAAGGCGCGCCGAATGGCACAAAGTTCATTCTGAACGGATTAAAATTCACCGAGTTATGGTCATTCTCAGTTTTTTTGAAAAAATCTCAAAATTCTGAGGTTGCAATTTTTGATCTCAGCAACCAGTTAACCAAATTCGGAAAAATTTCAGGAACCTTCCTAACTTTGCTGGGGCTTTCGAAAAATGACAAAAAATCAGAGGTCGATTTTTTTCGGGGACACATCGTGGTGCATAATTACAGAAAATCGCTTTTATGGCTTTCTGGATGGGAAATTCGAATGTAATAATATTTTTTTACTGAAATGCCGGGTCACCAAATCGGTGACATCGACTTTTTTCCTGGTGTCCGTCCAGATTTAGAAAAAAAGGTCTTTTAAGATTTTCGTTTGGCTTTTCGAAATTTTTTCTAGAGCACAAATTTAATTCCTATACACTTTATACTTTCCACTTCTCAAGTCAATTTTTGCTTTATTTTATTTCTTTTTCTCAACTATTCCAAAACAATATTTATTCCTTATTTTTAGATAAAAACAATGGGGGAACGTATTGCAATACTCCCATGGGAATTTATGAAATGTACGTGAAAATATTATTTAACGAGACGCATCGTTCGGCTCTGTTGATCGATAGCACCACTTTAATGTGTTCTGTGCTTTTTTGCCAAAATTTTATGTCCTCGAATGCAAGCATCTTTGAGAAACTGATAGAAATATGTGGAACGTTATGGAATTGGCCTTTTCTTATGGCTCAATTATGAATAATAAAAAAAATTTAATCGTTTGCTTCCAAATACTTTACGATAATTTGGAATACACATACGCATGTACTTTCAAAATATTTTATATTATTTTGACAATTTATTAATGTTATAATTTCAAAAAATGTATTGTATAGTTTGTTTTATGTGAAAATTTTTAAACGCGAATCTGAAAATATTATCTCATAAATTCTAGACAAAAATAAAATGCGAACTTTGACGCCAAAACATGACACAAAAAATAGGGAAGAGGTTAAAAATAATTGTTTGAGGGTGAAGAATTCCCAGAACGGCTCAAAAATAGTGCTTTCTATTTTTAAAACGAGAAATAATTTTTAAGATGTATAATAAAAGTATTAAATCAATCATCGAACACAATTATCACGTGCAACAAATAAATAACACTCCTTCCAAACATAAACCAGGGCATAATTGCGAAAATCGATTTTCGTAGTTTTAATTATTTATTTTCGTGATTCCTAAACTCATAAAAAGTTTCTCCTTTCAATGATAATTGGTAAGTGGTAATCATCTTCGTATGCGCATAACTTTAATATGCTTTATAAAAATTCAATCTGTACTTCAGTCTGTACATTCAAAAACATAGTGTTTGTAATGAAACTTCATTTTGAAGGTCTAGTAATTCCAAATATGTCTTTAATTTCTTTAGTGTACTACCATTTTCTTCAAATTTTAAATTTATTTAGTAGTTTAATAGGAAAAACAGAAATATAAACAATCTTTATACGTTGCGCAAATAAATAAATGCAATTTTCACAAGAATATCTTATCTTATCTATTTTTTAGGCTTTAGTAGATTTATCTGTTTTTATACCTTTTATTTATTTTTATAAAAAACAAACATAAAAAGCGACAAGATAAATGTTCTTATTGTCGGAAAAAATTTGATCACCTGGCCGAGGCAATTGTTCAAGCTTGTGATTTATGGGGCCAAAAAGTGTAAAACAAAAAATATCTTTAAAAAATCGAAACTAAAGTTTAAAAAATCTAAGTTAATGTTACAAAAAAAATTAGATTTTCAAAAATAAAAATTACCATTTATACATAATTCAATGGTAATTATGATAATTGTAAAACCACGAATCATAAATTCAATATCAATTGGACTAGCAAAATATTTTTAATTAATAATTAAACATAAATCTAAACAATATCAAAATTAAATACATGCATTATTACCAAAAATACATTATTACTAAAAATACATTATTACTGAAAATTAGTGAAAAAATAAAGTGAAAAATTGTTGGAATTACAATTACGGCTAAAGCAGTTGAATTTGTCTTTGCCCATTGTATTCGATAACAAGACGTACAGTATGCTAATTTTTTGAATTTTTTTGTACAATAGTTTTTGTACAAGCTTGAAAATGAAAAAAATCCCAAAATGTTAATAGGTCGACATTCGACGCTTCTCGGCGCTAATTTCGTGCGAGTCGCGTCGGTTGGTTATCGTGCCACCATTATTGGCGTGTTTGTGATGATGGCTTTTGCCATTTGCAGCGCTCGACATTGCGCCTATTGATGGCGACGCGCCGATTCCCAGCCAGCGAAGAAAGCGATTTGAGTTGGCATTGGGCGTGATGGCGTGACCACTGGAGCCGGAGCGGCTAGCCCGGCCTACCGTGCCGCATCCCTCCATAGTAGCGCGATCTTTGCCGCAATCTGTTGAAGGAGAACGCTGTGGAACCTAAAATTTACTCTTATAAAAACTATAATACTGATTAAATTCTTGAATATCATAAAATACACACGTCCTAAAACCGTAAGAACCGTACACGATCGTAGGAAAGCGATTCCCTAGCACTGGAAGGCATTTGATGATACGAATTCGCATTCAACGAATAACGCTGATGAATTTTTCTATTTATTCCGGCGGTGGCTCCGTTGCCGGTCGAGCCGCGACTCGTCATAAAGCCGGATGTCAAATTTTGCGTGCCTCCCATAGCCAATTGATGAAAGCGTTGGGCCAACTCCGCCGCGGAAACAGTGCCGCTACCGTCATTTAACTATAATTTGATTATTAAGCCGTAAATAAAAATTAATGAAAAATGATTTTTTTCCTTTTTTTGCAAACTTTTGTCTTTCGTATTAATTTTTGATCTTCTTGCAAATTTTTGCCTTTTTGCAAACTTTTGTCTCTTCTTTTTTCTGTCTCGCTTCTTTGATTTTGTATACTTTTGTGGCACAAAATCGAAATTAACCTCAACTTCGCCCTCACCCGACGTCGACGCAGCAGCTGCTTCCACAGCTGCTGCGGCCGCATATTCCATCATCGCGGCTTGTGCATCTTCACTAAAAATGTCAACTCACATTATTGTGCATTTTGAAGATCATTATACAATACAAAAAATACCCTACTTTGCACTTCGTTGAATTCGCTCACGCTGTATTTCTAGGTTTCGTTGTTTTTCCTTATGCCGCTTTTCCCGCTCTTTTTGGTCGACTTTCTAAACTTTTTTTTTCATTTTTCTCTTTGCTGGAAACCTGATTAAAGCTAGAAAATCCGTACAACACGTAAATCGTCGAAAAAATGTGTAAAATCGATAACCCAGAAAAAACGAAAATCCATAAATGTTAAACTTAGTAATAAATACATGTATAAACAGATGAATGTTTTTACTTTTTTCCAAAAAAATTACTGTAAATTTTCTCAACCTAAACGTCCATTTGTTCAAACACCCCTTCCCACAATTTTGTAGGAATTGTTCTGACAATTTTTTACATATTATTGTTTGCATTTGAATAGAGTAACATTGAATACCTGTTTAGTTCGAAGTGCTTGAGCTCCTAACATTTAGAAATTTCGAATATAGATGACTAGTAAGTGAAGAAAGTGAAGCACTAGTAAGTAAGTGTAACAGTCCCACACAAATATTTGTTATTTGAAATAAATAAATCGTTCTGTTGATTTATAATAATGGTATACTTAATGAATTTCTAAATCACTCTGTAAGTGTAATCATAAATTTTAACTCTCTAGACAAACTTATAATTACGGTTCTATATCTTTGCACATTTTATCAAGGTTATAATTTTCTATTAAACTAAACACGCCAAATTTGAATTATTTAGTAACAAAAAATTTGATTATCAAAATAACTACATTTTTCTAGACAGATTGTAAATCATATTTAAAAGCATATACAATAACCAACATATAACCAATAGCCAACAAAAATAATAATAATAATATGTATAGTTCTTTTTTTAAACAAACAATACTTTTATATTTTAAAAAATGAAGAAAACTTCCTAGAAAAATTCTTTGTTATTTTCTTTTCCTATGACATTCTCTTTTAATGTCTCTCTATGTCTCTCTTTTCTCTCTCTCTCTATATATATATATATTGTTTTCTTTTTATTTCTCACTCTCACGCCCTCTCATTATTCCCTCACCCCTCTCCGGCACTTTGTTTTCTTTAACTTTTATAGCAAATAATTTTTGAATTCTATAATATTTTCGTGTTATTTCGTTTACGCCTCACAAACACTTTGGATTTCACTTTCAAATTATTGGGCCATTTCACAATAAAATATAACATTACAATTTAAATGTGGTAACAATAAGGATTCACTTTATAAACATTAACTTTTGATTATCAAAAAATGATCGAAGATAAGTGACGGAATTAAAAATAAATATAAAACACAAAAGTTTAGCGAAAAAGAATGGCCGCTTTTTCTTTTAACGTGTATTTATCCCAAAGTCATTTTCGGAAAGAAAGGCAACAACAATAGTAAAAACGGAAAAGCAAGAAGAAGATTGATTCTTGAGATGGCAAAAAATGTAAAAGAAATCCAGCTTTAACTTTTTATAAAGCACCAATCTTTCTTCTTGGGAAGCAGTCATATGTTGAGTCAGTGTCTACTACCAAAATTGGTATAAAAACAGCTACATATTTATTAGGGATAATATAGCAACACTACATAAAGCGATGACAAGGAAAACTGTACTATGGATAAAAAGTCGCAAACAAAGCTTTTAAATCTGTAATCGAAAAAGAAAAAATATTTTTGGTCAAGCAATGTTGTTATTAACACTTATATAGAAACATTGTTTTGTTCGATAGCTGTCTTTTTAGGCGCACATAAACAAGCCTTTTCCTTCCTGCTAAAAAAATTGGCTGCGATTCAAGAAAAAAATTAAAAGCCAAAGAAAAGCACTGACGAATAAAAAAATCTCAAAAAATATTATAATTTTTGAATACGACTAAAATAAATGCGTGGTTTACAATTGTGGTTTTCGTTGATTTCTTCACAGGATCGTTGTGTAAAAAGAACGGCGAAAAAAAGTGACAATCAAATATATAATTTTAACAATTTCAATTTAGAACAAAAATAAATTATTTTAACGAGAAACAATAAACAACAATTCCGGCTATAAAATATTTAGCACATCTAACCCTTCGACACTCGAGCCCGCTAGATGAGTTCCGTGAATTGATCAGTTTGAAATTTTTGCAGGATTCTTTATTAGCGTTGTTAATTAAGATCTCGAAAAAGTTTTAGTTATTGTGATCTCGAATATTTCCATCCGATCAAAGCACTAGAACCCATTCAATAATAGCATAAATACTGTAGAGTGGTTAAATTACTACATATACCGTATGTTAAAATGTTTCGAAAATTTACATGGATATTGAAAATTTCATTGACATTTTATCAAATATTTCAACCCATGTGTATGTATATAAAAACAAAAGAACAAATTATGTATAAAAAAATAAACTTTGCCATTGGAGAAAAGTCTACCATGAATTTTAAATTCAGCTTGCTTAAACCATGGTAGTCAGATACACTACCATCGAAAATTGATAAGGCAGATACTCAAAAGACACGTCGCCGGTACAAGGACCGTGCGATCAGCTGAGTTATTCTGAGTCAGCAAAA
>SAUE01000326.1:65528-79113 GCA_009724625.1 Deladenus siricidicola | reverse complement strand
GTATGATAGGTAGATGATCTGCTGATTTGGATTTCGGTGGATTTCGGTGGCAAGTTAAAGCACTGCTTGCAGAAGCGCAGCCGGTAGCCGGTGGGAGGCAGCGGTGCTGTGACCCCCCTCCGTCCCTCCTCCCACGCCACCAAACCGTAAGTTCTTCTTTTTTTGGGGGGGGATGGTTGGCAAGTTACAGCGAAAAGTGGAAAAAATTTTTGTATAAAAGTTTCTTAGAATTTGGTAAAACTTCAATGTTTTTGCTAACAACAAAAAACAAAAAAGAACTCACAAAACTGTGTGAGGATGCTGCGTGTGTGAATATTGGTAGGTTTTCATCTGTCCCAACCGTGGCTTCCTTTTCTGCTGTTGCTGCTGTTGTTGCTGCTGCTGCTGCTGCTGAGTGTGGTGTTGTGGACTCGGCGTTCGCAGTTGGCCTGTCTTGTCGAGTCTATTCAAATCTACCGTAAAACTGCCTTCGAGTGGCGACGCGCTCGAGCGACTGTCGTCGACATCGTAGTGGTCGACGCCGCCGCCCACCGCGTCGATTACTGTGGATCTTTTCTCCGTTGGTACTGTAATTAAGATTTGTTCTTGTTGGTTTCGTAGTTGTTGTTGTTGTTGTTGGTGCTGGGTGGACAAAAGCGTGGACGCTACAGTGGTCGGTATTGAGCTCGTTATGTTTAGGTACGGTTTTCGAATTTGTTGTTGTTGTTGGAAATGCAACGGTAGTTGTTGTTGTTGTTGTTGAGCGGCATTTACGTACAGCTTAGAGCCAATGAATGTGTTACCGTTGTTTTCCAGGCTAATCGTCGTGGTGGAGACGGGTACGGTATCGTTCGACATGACACCGTACCTCGACAATGCTGCTCTACCGTTACTGCTAAGCAAATTTGCGCTTAGTGCTGTGCTTGAAATATTGTTGTTTCCATTCGAATTGTTGTTGTTGTTATTATTATTGTTATTATTGTTGTTGTTGATGATGTTATGGTAGTTGTTGTTGCTGCTATCGTAGTTGTTGTATTCAATAGATGACGTACTTGGCAAAATACCATAGTTCGGATAGACAATTTGCGGTTGAAATGATGATTCGCCGTGCGAGCTTTGCAAATTCTAGAATTTGTGCAATTTGATTTTGCATATCAACCGTATGTACATAATACATATGTACACGTACAATCTGTTTGGAAACAAACGGATTGTATATACTGTACAATGTATGTATGAAGATTACGATATTTTACCTGTTTAATGCTCGACAAAACTTTCGCCGCGTCCATTACGCTGTTGAAATTGACGAGTTTTAGCGCATAGTACGCCGATTCCTGAAAAATACATACGTGTGTGTATAATATTAATAAAAAAATAAAAGTAATAATAATCTGTTAAAAATAAGAATAATATTCCAAATAAGAAATCCTTTAATTTTAATTTTTTTCAAATGTTTGAAAGATTTTTGGGGGCTAAATTCCGCTACAGTAAGCTAGTGAAGCGGCTTACTGTAACGAGTAATTTTAATTTTTTTAATTGAGAGCTCAAATCGAAGAGCGAGTACATACATGATTATTACTGTATTTTTTTAATTTTTAAAAAATTGCATACAAAAAATTTGCAGTATACAGTATTTAACCGGACCGTGTAAAAACCATGTAACTTACTATTTTTCTTTATTGTTTCCAATTTTTTCCAGGCAAAAAAATATTGGGGGGGGGGGGCGCACTACGTCGTAACTCACCCTATCGTAACCGCCCTGCGTCAGCGCGTGGATCATAATTTTCTGAATCTCCTCCGACGGCTCCACACTATCGGAGTCGGCGGTGGTGGTGGTGGAGGGCGGCGCGCCGCCGCCGCTGCCGCCACCGTAGTAGTAGGTGGTGGAGTCGTTGGAATTGCTTTGCTCGAACGGCTTCAGCGAATCTCGAATTAGGTCGAGCTTGTCGCGATGATGGCCAGGATACTGAAAGAGCAAAGGAAATTTTCAAATGTTTTTGCTGCTGTTTAAATTTTGCACATATACATATACCTATACCAGGGTTGGGTATATGTCAGCGTTGGGCGGAAGTAAAAATTTTCAATTCGGAATACGGAATTCGGAATTCCGAGGCCAAAAATGGCCGGAATAAATAAAACATTTTTTTTCTCATTTCTGTCATGTTTGCTTTCATTTGTCACAGCAGCTTTCACCTTTTTCCTGCCAGCGCTGCTACAGTTAAGCTGCGCCGCCAGGACCGGCTTGGCGTGGCTTGGAGTGGGGTAGAGGGGAGGAGGGTTTCTTTTCTTTCTTCTCTTTTGACTTTCCTCTCTCATTCTCATTCCTCCTTTGCTTAGTTGCTGGCAGACTACAGTTCATGCAAATGCCAAAGAAAAAATTACCTGAATTTGCGTGGCATTTTGGCGATTTTGAGCGGCGTTTTGCACCGGCGAAGAGCTCACGTAGATACGCGCCGACGACGTGGACGGTTGCGCTACCGTACTACTGTCGGCCGTCGCCGCCAAGTAGCCGCCATCGGGCAAGAATACGGTAGTCTTCGACACTCCGTTGTGCACATCAGCAAATTGCTGCTGCTGCTGTTGTGGATATTGCTGCTGCTGATGTTGCTGATGCTGACTGGGCAACAGTTGCTGATACAGCTGCTGCTGTGAATAGTGCGGCTGCGACATACTGCGGTTTGGTGACTGTTGCTGCTTTTGTGCTGCTGCTACTGCTGCTGCTTCTGTTGTTGCTGCTGTTATTCGTAAGCAATATTTAATTAATATATCAAGTCAATAGTAAATTGAGGAAATTTGTTGATCAAGCTGCTGCTAGACATTTCGAAGTTTTGGCAATAATGAGCAATTATTCCTTCAAACAAATACAGTACCAAAATACAGTACCTACTCTATAGCTTTGGGATTATGGCGGGCTTGGACTAGGGCTGAAAATTTTGTTGAAGATTTAATTTTGCAAAATATGTATATGTACATATGTATATATGTATGTAATTTGTATGCAATAGCAATAATTAATTATAATAATTATACAAAAATTGTTGTGTGGCGCTCCAATAACCACAAAATAACTTGTTTGGACAATAACTGAATACTGAAAAAAAGTTCACACAACAAAAATGACTGTACACATTTTTGTTGTTGTTGTGTTGTTGTTTGTGAAGAGCAAGTGTGAAGTAGAGAGAGAGAGAGAGAAAGAGAAAAAGAATATCTACTGTGAACAAAAAACAAAAAACAAACAAACAAACAAACAAAATGCAAACAAACAAACACAACAAAAAACGTTAATCATACAATATATGTATGTATCAGGGGTGGTGAAATTTGCGATTTGCGGTTTTGCGGCTTTTTGAGCAAAAATTTGCGATTGGCCGATTTTTCGCATTATCAATAAACGATACGAATTTTTTTATAAAATTTTTTTACAAATAATTTTTTTATAAAGAAATTTGCGGTTTGTGATTTGCGATTTGTGGTTTTTGCGGCTTTTTTGGGCAAAAATTTGCGGTTTGCGAAAATAAAAATTTATTTGCAATTTGCGTTTTGCGGTTTTCGCAATTGAAATTTATTTGCGGCCCACCCCTGATATGTATGTACAATACAATATCTGTGAATATAGTACAATATCTGTGAATATAGAATATAGTACATACAATTTGACACAAAAAAAAATTTTGGCAGAAAAAAGAAAGAAAATTCTGGCAGTAAGCTTTCAAAGTTTCAAAAATCCATTTTTAAACTTTGCTTTTTCCCGCTTTTTTTGCTGAATGTGCATATATGTACATACTGTGCCAATGCTGACTGCAAAGTGGTATGCCAAAACCAAAAAAAATGTCAATTCTGCCCGAAAAGGCGCTATTGATTAAAATTTAAAAATTTTCATAATTTATTTTTGAAATTTTTGTAAATTAATTAATTAAAAAATGTATTTTAAAAGTTTCCGCCCCCCCCCCTCACCTAATCCACAATGTCGGGATTAGATGAGGTTTTCGGGGACAGCTTGTGTGGCCACTCAACTAAAAATTTTGTAGTCAATCTTCAACAACAAAATAAAAAATCCGGAAGAAACGAAGTTTAAAAATAAAAACACTCGCTGTGCGCATGGTGGGTCCCCCATTAGTTTAGTTGTTCAGGTCGGCTTCTATGCACATATGTATGAATATTTTATGTAAACATTTTAAAAAATTTAAGAGGGCTAAATTATGCATTTTGCACCACAATAGTGTAAAAATGAGGCGCACATACACATTCTGTATGACACATACGCACACACACACACACACACACACATACACAAATGCGTATGTAATATTACTACTGATAAACGTGTGCACAGAATGAGTGAGATTCTCAACCCAAATACCACAAAAAATTCCCTTAAACGCATTAAAATGTGATTGCAAAAGTGAGATAGCGAAGCGGCGAGAGACCACCGGAAACAAGGAGACATAACGAGAAAGAGAGAAGGGAAAAGAGAATGAAATTTAGCGGTGATACAGAGACGGAGGATAGAGAAAAACGGTGGCGACAACTTTTCTGTGGAAAATTGATTTGAGAGCGAAAGTGAGCAATTGTCGCTGTGAGAAATGATGTTGATGTGCTCGGAGAATAATACATATGTGCATACATATGTATGTGCATATCATGCATACATACATACATATGTATGTATAGGTAAATATGTGTGTAATGAATGAGTTGATGGAATTGATAAAGTGTGAATGATCATTTAGCTGATGGCGGAATAATTCGATACATATACACATATACACATGTAGTTAGTTGTTGTTGGTGGTGGTGGTGGTGATGATGATGATATTAGCTTGTTGATATCATTTGATGTTGATATCATTTGTTGTCGGTGGTGAGGATGTGGATGGTGAGGAGATCGCAATGGAAAGAGAGGGAAATAAATCAAAAATCAGTTATAAATTTCATTTAGAAGCCAATAGCAACAACGGTTTCTTCGTTCTGACGAACGCAAAATAATTTTTGTGCGAATAAATGAAAAGAAAAAAAAGAAAAAAGTGGTATAGAAAAGAGAAAGGAATACAGAAAATGAGAAAAGCACAAAAATGAAAAAAACGCAAAAGCAAAACCAAAATACAAAAAGAAAAGAAAAATACAAAACGATAAGAAAAATGCGAAAAGGAAAGAAAATAAAAAGATAATTGAGAAATATTGTGTGTGATTAAAGCAAAGATTTTCTTTTTCTTTTCTTTCCTTTTCGGTTTAAATGAAATTCATTTGGTTCAAATGTAATTTATTTGAATTTTTTTAAAATTTAAATGGCCACTTGAAAAAAGTTTTAAGTTCAGAAAGAAAGAACAATTAGAATTTTTCGATATTCGTTGATAAGAAAACTTTATCAACTTTTATGTTCAAATTATATTTAATGTTTTAAAAAATAATAAAAAGTAATTAAAAATTAATCAAAAAGTTTAAAATTGAAGATCTTGGAATTCAGAACAATTCACGGTTGAAATTAAACTCCGTTGAAATTATACACACAATGTTCATTTTTTCAGTTCATTTTTATTTTTAGATTTAAGGTGTAAAAATATGAATATTACACGTATTACATACAAAAAAAACATTTATAAGAAATTAATACACATACACTTTTTTATGTACTTGCATTGTAATTGTGAAAAATCACACATTTTTTGAAACACAATTGTAATAACAACAAAAACAGGAAAAAACAACAACAAAAAATTTCTTTACATACAAAATCAAAAAAAAAGTGAAGTAAAAACTTAAATTTTTTATTGATGTTGAACAAATTATATTAAAAAATAAAATTAATATATTTACTAAAATTTTTGAAATTGTTAGAAATTTATTTCAAAAAGTTTAATCATATTTTTAAAATTTTTTTCGTTAAAAAAATAAAAATATTTTATTTAAAAATTTGTATAAAATATTTTGTACGAAATTCAAGCAAAAAATGAATTTGCGATTATAAATGTAAATTTTCTTCAAAGTTTTTGTAATGAAATGTAAAATTTTTGTAATTCATTTTATATAATTTCAACGTAAAAAGTTCAAAAAATTTTCCATTTACATGTTATATGTACAATACAAACGCTTGTAATGTATGTACATACATACATTTGTGTGAAATTGTGTATTTGTGTCTGACTAAAAGGACATCAATTTATTATCACGCCAAAATACCGATTATATTTACAAAATTGAGATTAAAAATTGTAATAATTTCACAATTACAACGGAAAATAGCAAATTTAATAAATTTGGAATAAAATTCTTTTTTTTCTTTGATTAAATTTTGCTATCTTCTTTCATTCTTTCCTTTTTACCATTCACTTTGTTGACTCATTCTTTCCTTTCTCCTCTCTCACTGATTTGCTTCGCTTTGCTTTGTAGCGGAAAAGGCGAAATTCACAAAACCAAAAATAATCAGAAATGTAAAAGACGAGAAAGAAAAGAAAGGTCCTTTCGTCTTTATAATAAACGAGAAAGAAAAGAAAGGTCTTTTCGTCTTCATAATTTCGTCCATTACGTTTCTCAGTCTACATCCTCACTTTCTCCGCCAGAAAGAATGATGCTTTTATGTGGACACTCACCTTCTTTCTTTCTTTTTGTTCATCTTTTGGTGTTTTAATCTTGAATTAAAAGAAAAAAAGTATCAAAAATGATCGGAATTTTTGGAAGAAATTCTTTCTTTCTCTTTTTGCATTTGCTTTCTTCATTCACACACCGAAAACAATAAGAAAAGACGAGAAAGAAAGACGCAAAAAAGCAAAAGACCGAAAGACAAAGAAAGTCATAAATTGTGGCCCTTTCTCATCGATAAAAACCGAGCAAGAAAGCAAAGATGAAGAATAAGACAAGAAAGAAATCAAGAAAACAAGGAATGTGTGTAAGAGGTAATAAAATAAAAAATTAAAAAATTCAAATAAAATAAATTACAATCACTTAAAAAATTACAAAAGCTATTCACAAAAACTGAAATTTATTTTACACATATTTTTAAATTTGTTTATGTACAATGAATTTTTTTCGCATAACTGTAAGGTTATACAATATGTATTTAGAATAATTTGGTCGACGCTTTTTTCAAATTTTTTTCGAGGTCATTCTTCGCAGTCTTTGCCAATTGGCCGAAAGACAATTTGAAGAAATTAAAAATTTTAGACCGATGGACAATACTTCCCTAAAATCAACTCGTTTCATGACTCAGTAGAAAACAGAGCTGAGGTTTAGGTTAAGCCTGAGACTGCTTTAGGGTAAGTCTTAAATATTATTCTAAGCCTAATCCATAATTCGTTACAAGAATACCATACGTGGTACACCGAATTTTGCGGATTAATATTGCGGAAGCCTCCAGACTTGCCTACTCGTTCTAAGGCTCAGGCTGCGCGTACTACGAGATTCACGTAAGGCTCAAGCTCCTCACAGTGAAAAAAAGTTTACAAAAACCGGAAAAGTGCAAAAATTTCAATGGTCCGTAAATCTCGGTTCGCAAATGTTAATCCGCAAATGTCGGTACACCAAAATATGTATATTTTGGTTTACCTTAAAGCCTTAGACTAAAGCCTGACGCTTAGCTTAGGCCTTATTGAGGATCTTCGACGGAGTCCCCGATTTCCAATATGGAATACAATTAATTTTGATCAAATTATATTATAGAAGGTTTGACCTCCTCATAGTCATAAAAGAAAATTTTTTATTATAAGATATACTTTTTTATAAAAATTCAACAAAAAGTCGAATTTTTTAGCAGCACTGTATGTAACAGATAAAAGTCTATTTTTGTCATCAAGTTGTTTTAAACATATCCGAGATTTACAAATTTAAATAAAATTAATTAAATTACTTTAGCAAAAAAAATTCTAACAAAAATCACAGAATTTGAAATATGTATATACATATGTATTTATGTTGTTGTAAATGTCTTTTAGTGTTTTAAAAACTTTGTATGCAATAATCAATAATACTTAATTTTACAACATTTTGCTGTCCAAAAAAGTCAAAAAATTTTTGTATTGCATAATTTCCACCAATTCCAGATCTCGGCCTCAGCCTTCGCTGGTGGAATAGCCGCGCTTTTGCTTCAGAGTCTCCAATTTTTTCCAGAAACTACGCCACCGCAGCCAGAAGTCTTTTACCGGCGAGGAGGACTGCGTTTGGGCGGGAAAGAATTGTTTTTGCGTTTGAATGGGCGCGTTCGCCGCTCGCGGCACAAACGCGCCGCCCATACACCGCGTGCACTTGTACATGGAACATATTTTCGCGTAATCGCTCCACTGCGCCTCCCACGCGCGGCCGATCACGTCCTATACATACATAGCATTAACATTCGGATTCGGGTTGGGCAAAAGTAAAATTCCGAAACTTTAAAAAAGCTCAAAAAACGGCCAAAATTCGGAATTTTAAAAATATTCAATTTTTTTATTATAAAATTTTTGCAAAATAATTCATGTCTATAGAAAAGTTGGAGATTTTTTATGAAAAAACAATAATTTCTCAGAATTTCCTCCGACTAGCCGGGATCCCTAAATGTCGGAACACCATACAGGCACCATACATTTTTGCTAAATTAAATAATAACCACAAATATGTGCCGATATATACATACATATATGCACATCATACCTCGTAGGCGTGGTCAGTGGTTTTGATCGTAATTTGATTCGAAAACCGCACAAACTCATTCTTGCGATAGTGCATTACGCTGAAATAGTTGTACGGTGTACCGTAGGCTTGATATCGAGGCGTTTGCGAAAAGTCGGATTGTTTGTCTGAGAATTTTATACACAATATCATGTGTGCATACATATAAAAAGAATTTATAAATCAATAAGTGCCTACCGCTGATTACATTCGCGTTCATTACGGTAATGTATTTTGAGCGGTCGAAGCGACTGTGCTCATGGTAAAGCCCCAAAGCGTGCAGAAGCTCATGCGTTACGGTACCGTGGTTCACGCACGAGAGATCGTGAGAGCGCGAAAGACTCGTGTCAAGATTCAATAGCGTCGCGCCCCACGGATGACGGCCGATGAAGGAGCTGCAGCTGAACCCAAACATCCACTTAATGCAATAAACATAAACTTAACGCATAAATAATACATACATATTTAATTTCTCCTTTTTGTTTTTATTTATTTTTATTTTTTACTTTTTGTATTCAATTTCTTCTTTTTGAAATTTTTTCTTCATTCTCCCGTACACAGCGTTGGGCCCAGAAAGTTTTCATGAGAGTAGAGGGGGGGGGAGGAGTTTCTGTCTGCAAACATCACCATATGGATCAAATTTAATCGTGTTTTTGGAACGCTTTTGACGAGCTCTTTCTTTTGGCCCTAAAAAGTCTTTAAAAATTTAAAAAAATGTTTAACAATTTCTCTGTGGATAGCCACCACTCCTCATGGAGATAGCCACCCTTCATGGTGACAGCCACCCTTCATTGGGATAGCTATATGTAGCTTTGTGTGAGTGAGACACTCTCTTTAACGTCACTTCAAAACCAACAGCCAAAGCATGCATCTTTAGTTAATTTGTTTGGAATTATGTGGTTTAAAACCGTTAACTGTAGTATGTAGGATTAAAAAAATTTTGTTGAGTATTCATTTTTGTACGCAAACACGAGTCGAAAAAATGTAGGTAATATGTATGTATGTATGTATATATAAATAAACTTTTCAAACTTTTTTTTCACAAAATTTAAAAAATATTACCCCAAACCTTTGCGATTTGTAATTTCGACGTGATGCTTTCTTCGCCACCTCACGTCACCACTACTCGTCTCACGTGCAAACTGCACGCACGTGTTATTGTTGAGCGTTTGGATGGCGTCGTCGATCACGCTCAACTCCCACCGCGCTGAATTTGACCGATATGAGAATGCACTGATATGATATTATGAATTAATTAATTATCTGATAATCGTGTACATATGTATGTAAATAGGAAATACCCACAGAAATATCCACTGATAATGTACGGAACTACGGTAATATCTGCGTTATTATTATTTCCGCCGCGTTCATACCATAATCCGCCGGTTGCAAGCGTATTCCTTTTGAATTTCCGGTTTTGTCTAAAATTTGCTGAACTGTAGAACGCTGACGATAGAGGATCACACTGAACTGAATGCAACAATTTGTATCCAATTGAATTCATTTTTCGTAAATCAATTTGAATTGCATTTAATTTGAATCCATTTTGAATATGTACACATTATTGCCTATTGCTCTGCTGAAATTGAATAAAATTGGCCGACAAACAACTCGCCGAAAATGTTATTTATTTTCCTACAACTCGTCGATGAACAACTCGCTGACGCCAAACGTAGCATCAGTTAGCTGTTTTTAGTTTGTGAGCGGGCGGGAGTTAAGCCATACATACATATTATCAAGTGTTGGCTTACAGACAGACACTACAAGACTTGTCTACCCGCCCAAGACGCCGCCTAAGCCAAAGGCGCACGCTTCGCACACTACTGTGAGACTTGTTTGTGTATGCATAGATCTACTCGTCGATTGTTTCAGTGAAACATTTTCTCAAATTATGTATGATAATTACGGTGGTTTAACTCAAAATGTATTCGAGGTTACACACAACACACAAATCACGTAAAGTTACACACAAATTACCGCAAAAATCGACCAAAGCGGTAAATTCAACGTCGCTGGTCCCATGTCCTCCTACATTTCAAATTTTTCCAACGCAAATCACCGAAGTCTCAAATGTGTTTGTTTTCTTGTAAGCTACAATATTTAAAGCTACAGTAATTTAAAACTTACAATGTGCAATTCGCGGTCGCAAAAGAGGTACTGCACGGAGGATTTGAAGATACCGTATCATTTGCTTCAACTTCTCGCCGCGCAAATGTGTTAAACAGTAATACGGTAACAAGCCAAAGATACAAAAACATTTTGCAAAATTAAAATTCTCAAAAGTTTTAATTTTTTGACAAAAATTAATTAAAAAATTAATTTCCGGATAAATTTTTTTTTTTTTGCAAATTGCACTTTCATTACAATTTTTGTCGTGTGCGAGCGAAATCATCAGTTTGAAGATTGCGCAGAAAGTTGCGAAAATCGACTTTGAGTTTGCACTTTTGCGATTATCGGAACACACTTTTGTGTATGTGGGTGTGTCTGTGTGTGTATGTGTGTGTGTGGAGTGTATTTTGTGTGAACATAGCACCGTGTTGTTATTATGAACAGGAGCAGTGCTTTCGCTCGACTCCGACTTCAGCACAAAACTCATGGCCATTGGAGGCAAGCCGGAAGACAGCGTGTAATAAGGAAATTTTTCACAAAAACATTTTTTCGTTAAAATGAATTTTTTGGGTGCAATTTTTTCACGTGATTTTTTTTCATTTCACCAAACGCAGACTTTTAGAGTGAGAGGATAAATTGTGATTTATGTTTCCGACTAAGGTATTTCCAGGTGGCTCAGCTGGTAGAGCAGTTGGCCCATGTATGTGTTGGTTGTGGGTTCGATTCCCGTCTCTCCACTCCACGTTCGACTCACGTTCAATTGCTATTTACCTCAGCCTTTTAACAAAGGCTGACCTTTTTTTATCAAAAACTTTTTAATTTACAATTTTTTAATTCTGTTATTTATGCACTAGGCAGCAACAATGAAACGCGAGTCGGCCCAACCTTCAATCTAACGTTATTTTTGGAATGCCCCAGCAAAGTTAGGAAGGCTCATGAAATTTTTTCTCCGAATTTGGTCATTTGGTTTCTTATGTTTCAAAAAAAGTTAACTTTCAAAAGAATTGCAACCCCAAAATTTTTTGATTTTTTTTTCAAAAATGCTGAAGATGGCCCTCCGGTATTTCAATGGGAATTTTCATTCTTTGAAATTCCCATTGAAACACCTGTGGGCCGTAACCTGACCGGCATCGTTCTGCGCGGAATACGGCTTTCTTCGCCAATGTGTATTCGAATTATTTTTAGATATGCACACAAATGGGTACGCGACAACTGCTGTACACATAACGTATATACTATACACATGGACATACATACATTACATACCAGGGGTGGTAAAATTTGCGGTTTGCGGCTTTTTTGGACAAAAATTTGCGATTTGCGAAAATAAAAATTTATTTGCGATTTGCGGTTTTCTCGCATGAAATTTATTTGCGGCTCACCCCTGATACATACCAGGGATGTAACGAATGTAAATTTGAGATTTAAAAAATCGAAAAACAAAAGAAATCAAAAATTTCAAAAACCTAATTTCAAAAATTGAAAAAAAATTTTCTTGAAAACATCGACAAATTTACAAGTAACAAGTAATTTTGGCAAATTTGCAAATTAATGTTTTTAATTTTAATGAGTAGAAATTTTTTTAGCTTTTGCTAATGAAAATTAAAAGTTTTACTATTCGGGTATTGCTGGATATATGCAGTTCTTTTATACATAAATTTCAAAAGAAAAACGTAAAGAACGAAAATGCGCGCAGACACAGTTGTCTCTCGTTTCTCTGCGATACGCTCAAACCTATTGCAGATTTCAATGCGTGAGAGATGACCTCGCATGTATGATTCGCTCATAAACTTACCTGGCTGGGGAGTCCGTGTGATCATGAAGATACGGCTCTCATGACGAGGCTTGGCCATTGCACTTTCGGCCCGGGCTGACCCGTGCGGCGGTCTCGAATTGAGATGGGCTGACAGCTAAATTTTTGCGTGAAGGGACAGCGTTCGCGCTTCCCTCAAATATTTTTTATTTTTTTCTTTTTATTTTTCGGAATTCCGTCCATTTTGATCCCCGGAATTCCGAATTTTTCCCTAAAGGCTAGTCGGAGGAATTCGGAAGTTTTTCCAAAAAACTAAGCCATGAAATTTTCGAGAATTTCTTGTTTTTACATCAAAATCTCTAACTTTTTCATACACATCAATTGTTTGCATGTCATTTATTATTAAAAATTGTGTAAGCGTAAAAGACAGAAAAGTTAAAATTTTTAAAAATTCCGAATTTCGGCCATTTTTGATTCATGGAATTCAGAATTTGAAATTTTTAATTCCGTCCAATCTACATACATAGGTATGTTTTGCATCTTCCAGTCTCATGTTTTCTCTTCTAACAAAGAACTGCGAAGTTCTACTTCTCTTACTTTATGTTCGGACAAGGCGCGGCCCATTTTTTCAAAAGTTATGTTTGCCACTTTATTTTTTTCAATACAATGAAACATTTATATATGTACTTCATTTTATAAAATGAATTTTTCAAACCGGTTGCGAGGTATTTATTACCTGAATATTCGGATGGCCAATTTAAAGAAATAGATAATAAGAAAGAGAAGAAACGTCATTTAAGCGCCGTTCGCAATCAAATTTCGAGTGGATTTTGTCTCACAACGAAAATCCTTTCAAAAGTTTTTTTCGCTCGCGTACGCCAATTTTCGGCGCGTGCGACTTTTAATTTTTGCTTTGTTTTGGTGAAAAAATACACTTTTGATATAAAATTTCGCCCTCTACACACTCACCAAAAAATACGTAATGTGTGAATGTACATAAAAATACCTACATACACACATGAATACACATATACACGCTGTACACGTATGTATGTGTGAGTGTGTGTTGAAAATACTTTTGTATATCGGTGTGTATGTGTA
>SAUE01000326.1:53189-65518 GCA_009724625.1 Deladenus siricidicola | reverse complement strand
TACACGTATGTATGTGTGAGTGTGTGTTGAAAATACTTTTGTATATCGGTGTGTATGTGTATGTGTGTGTGTGTGTGTTTTGTGTATATCTATAATTAGTCACATAATACAAATTCGAAATTGTTTTGCCTACAAAAAATATTTTGCGTTGAAAATTTTTTCTGTGAGATGATATTTTGATTGATATCATTACATTGATATCATTTCCATTGATATCATCACCCCTCATTTGATCATGAATGACAATTGCAATTTTAATTTGAAAATTTTCAGTGAAATTTATTGGCGCGCGAGGGAGAGAAAAAAAATTTTATTTCTTCGACGAATTTTCGGCTGAAATGGCCGCAGTATTCCAGGCGGGACATCAGAGGACTTGCTCTCAAGCCCAACACGTGGGTCATTTTTCTTGAAGTTACGATATTACCGTACTGCTCAGCCCTGCCCTGTCCAATTGCTATTGGTGGTGGTGGTGGTATGGGGGGGGAGTGGGGAGGTGAAGACAAGATAATAAATATTACAGAATTCCAAAAAGAAGATAAGTACTGTACAAAGTTGGGCCAAATCTACAGTGAATTTGGCGCAATTTTTTCACTAATTCTAAAGATACTGTACTAAATTTGCCAACATTTTCATTTATGCACAGGTCGGTAATTTACTGTATACGCATACTGCAAAGTACGGTATACTAATTTACTGTAGACACGTACTACATATATGTATAACATAAAATTGACTACTTTTTTATGTGGTAATTTCAACTTTTTTGCCAATTTCCATCAAAAAATTTTAATTTTTTATTGCCAGATTTTGGATTTTAGTTGAAAACACAAAAAACATAAAAAATTTTTTTTTGCAATGAATCATCAATTTTTTCAAAATTTTTTGTTGTTTATTTTTTTTGTTTGCTTTCGAAATTTTTCGCTTTTCATTTTTCCCCCAAATTTTCGCCGGTCTGCGCGCTTTTTGTGTTGTTTTTTGAGTTTGTATTATGCATACATACATGTATGTACATATGTACACAAGTGCAAGTGCGTTTGTGTTTGCAAATGAATGAATTGCTATTGATTTGCAATTCATTTTTTTGAAGAATTTGAAATTATCAAAAGAAATAATTAATTTTTTTATTTGTATTTTTAATCAAAATTAAAAAAATGCAATGAAAATTTTCAAAGTTTTTAATTTTAAAAATTTTATTAAAAACAAAAATTTTTTTTTACTTTTTTTAACCATTGTAAACCTATTCAAAACTTTTTTCTCATTGTTAACTGTATGTGAGCTACGGTTACCTTATGAACTGTGCTAATTTCAGCTAATTCCAAAAAGCTTCGGCGACGATGAGGGCGGAAGCACGTCGGCCGCGTCACCGTATGACGCAAAGCTCGTAGAAACGACGATTCACTCGCCCCTGCCACACAGCAATAGCAACCACAGCAACAATCACAACAACAACAGCAATCAGACGCCCGGCGCGCCCACCGGCACCACCACTGACGGGAGCGCGATGAGATTCTCGACGTTGAGCGAGTGCTCCTCCTACTACGGTCTGCCGGGCACCTTCACCGAAAATGAGACGAGGTAGGCGAGAGAACCGAGAATGATTTTCTCATTTTGGTGTTGTAATACATAGGAAATACATGTGTGTATACACTATGAGCCAATTTCGTCCCCGCTTTTGTTTTTGCTATAACTTCAAAATTTTTTTTTAATAATTTAATTCCTAACTCTTTGAAATTTTTTTTGTACCAAACAAAACCAACAATGAAACGTACAAGGCTGGGCTTGCGGGATTTCGCAAGAAGTCTAGCGCATTACTAGGGAAGAGGTGCGCGAGACCGGATAAGATTTGCCGTCTATTTTCATTCCTCTATCTTACTTGCCCACTTGAGCTCTACAAAATTGTACATATGTTCACTTTTTTGAATTATGTTTTCTTTTTGAACTTATTCACTCATCAAGATTCTTTTTTCTCTCCACCTATTCGTTATTTTACGATTTGCGGACTTTTCATTTCGAAAATCGCAAATCTTGATGAGTGAATAAGTTCAAAAAGAAAAAATTCAAAAAAGTGAACATATGTACAATTTTGTAGAGCTCCACGGGGCTAGTAAGCTAGAAGAATGAAAACAGGCAGGCAAGAAATCTCATCAGGTCTCGCGCACCTCATCCCTAGTAATGCGCTAGACTTCTTGCGAAATTCCGCAAGCCCACCCTTGGTACATAACAGGAGTGGTAAAATTTGCGATTTGAGGTTTTGCGGCTTTTTTGGGCAAAAATTTGCGATTTGCGATTTGCGAAAAATCGGCTATTTTTCCCAAATTTTTCGCAAATTTTGAAAAATGAAAACCAGTTATTTTCTCAAATCCGCGATGTAGACTTTGGTTTAACATTATTATTGATCCTATTGCGGAGATATCAGTAAAATAATTTCCAATAAAAATTTTTTACAAAAAAAATTTTTTAATAAACAAATTTTTTTATGAAAAATTTGCGGTTTGCGATTTGCGGTTTTGCGTCTTTTTTGGGCAAAAATTTGCGATTTGCGATTTGCGAAAATAAAAATTCATTTGCGATTTGCGATTTGCGGTTTTCGCAAATGACATTTATTTGGGGCCCAGTCCTGGTACATAATGATGCAAAAATCAACTTTTATTGTAAAATCGGACATCGACAGTTTGCATCATATTTTTATTAAATTTTCTTCGATTTTTATAATTGTCGATTTGTTTTGAGCGACAATTTTTTTGACTTTTTGCGCAAAAATCTCGAACTGATGTCAGTTTTAAGCGCTGATTCCAAATTTCATAACAGCTTTTTGAAATTTTTAGTCTATGACTCCCCACTTAACGTAAATGCCCAAAATATTTGTGAAATGTTTCAATGCTTGAATTTATGGCGTTTTTCGTTTTTTGTTATCGTTACTGACACTAAAAAAATTCTCAAAAAGTTACGAATCAAATAAAAAAAGAATTTTATAATTTTGTTAAAAAATAAAAAAGTTATAGCAAAAACAATACCGTGAACGAAATTGGTCCACCCTATGTGTGTATTGATTATGATATTCTCATTGTGTTATGTAAGAGAAATGATAATGGTATTCTCATTCTAGTGATGACAGTGTTGTGTGATAGGAATGGCAATAATATTCTCATTCTAGTGATATTCTCATTCATAAATTCATAAGCCTGATTTACAGTTTTATGTTGAGTTTCGGTTTATATCTGAAAATTTGTTAATTAATTCCTTTTAATAGTTTGTTTTAATAGTTTGATTTAATAGTTTGATTCGAAATCCGTGCAACATTTCAGGTATTTCTGCAAAAATCCCTATCTCAGAGCGAACGTTCGCGTCGTGATCGGCTCGCTGGTTTTGACGTTTGTTGGCGCGGCGCTACTGATTTTTGGCCTTTTCGTTATGCTCGTGCCCAACGAAATGGGTGAGTACAAATATTATTTTTTATGCAAATCTTATTATTTATCTAAATATAATTATTTATTTAATTTTATTTAATTTAATTTTTTTTTAATTTAATTTTAAATTTTTTTTATTTTTTGTATTAATTTTTTTATTTAAATTTAAATTTTTTTAGCAAAATTTAATTTTTTAATTTAATTTTACATAAATATTTTCAAATAAAAGGAATAATTGCAGACATTCACGGCTGGATTTTCCTGGTGGTTGGCGTTCTGTTCTTCATTCCCGGCGTCTACCACGTCACGTTCATACTGTGCGTACTGTGCAACCGACCCGGCTACAGTTTCGACAATTTGCCCACATTCAGCAAACCGCAGCTGTAGCAGCAGTCTCCTCTCTCCTCTTTTTTCTTCTTCTTTCACTTTGCATGTGTATTTGTATTTGTATGTGTATGTGTGCGTGCGCGTGTATTTTTTGTGTGTTTTTTGCGCGTAATTATTCGAATTTCTTGCCATAATTTTCTAAAAAAATTTTTTTTTGTTTGAATTTACATTTCTCTGCATGCATACTGTAGTGATCTTAATTGTTTTGACTCATCAATTTTCGAAAGGCTGTAAAAATTTTAGTTTTTAACATACGGTATATATGTATTAAGTCAATCCGGTACATGTATTCCGGTACATATCCGGTACAATATCCGGTACATGTATTAGGTCAAGATACGGTACATATCAGGACGAATATTCTCAAGCATTATAATTTACAGTGTATTTGTTTTTTTTGCTGGAATGAAGATAAGTTTGCAGCTAAAAAAAGAATTAAATTTTTTCATTTAAAACTCGCTTAAATCAATCAATAAGCGCAGAAGGAAGTAACTCGCGCAAATGAACTCACCGTAGTTGTCACTACTGTTTCGGGCTTAGAAATTAAAATTTTTTCTCTTTTCTCGATTTTTGTTACTTGTTTTTTACACAGAAAAACACATTCATGTTTTAACTGATGATACTAGTGGAGATGGTGAGTGGTGGGTCGCTACTCTCATTTTACTGTGAGTCATTCCAACAAAAAAAACATAACACAAAAAAAAGTATACATATTACTCAACCTTTCGAAAATTGAAAAGTGCGGTGAGTCAGTCAGTGAAATTTAAAAAATTTCACGTAAAATTTTTTTTTTCAGAAGCGCTTAAAAACATTTTATTTAACAAAAAAAATTTAATAAATGCACTTGGAGAAACGTTAAAAAATTTTTTCGTTATATTTACCGTAAAATGAAAAATTATTGTATTTGATGAAATTTTTTCACGTAAAAATTTTCATTTCGCTAAACGTTGGAGCACGTCAAATGAGTCAAAAGAGTCAACTAAGAGCACTGTATTTTTCTTTTTCATGGTTTACATAATAATATTAAATAATAATATTAAATATTATTAAATAATAATAAAAATATATTTTTTGCTGCTTTTTTCTCTCTGTTTCGCATTTTCCCAGAAATTTTATTATTTACTTAAAATTTTTTGTAATGTTGAACTCGTAATTGTATATAAATTTTTTTTACATATTTAATAATTTCCTTTTTTTTATTATTATTATTATTTAATTGTTGATGAAATTTCGAAATGATACTGCAAAATGCAAACCGTTTTGCGAACAAACCGGCTCGGTTTTGGTTTTGGTTTTGAACCAACTTTTACAGAAATGTCGCTTTGCCTTTTCGGTTCGATTTTATTTTTTGCTTTTGTTTGTAAATACTTTTCTTTTTTTGTGAGCAGTGCTGCTGTGACTTGCCAAACTCCGAATGTATCTGCACTTTTCCCAAAAACGCATGCAAATAATGCCAAGATTTGAGGAATGCCAATTTTCGAATTTTTTTGCATTATATGCCAAGAGAAAATAATGCCAAGATGCCAGGAATTCTCGAATGCAAATGAATGCATTTCGTTATGCTAAAAGCTTCTAGAGAGGGGGGGGGCTGAAGAACAAAAGACAAACAAAAACATGGTAAATAGTGAACGGAAGGGGGATGATTTCCACCAAAAGTTTCATTTTAGTAAAACGTGAATTCGTTTTGAAATGCCGCGATAAATTTCGACTCGAAATCAATTATATCAAGATTTTTTCAAGCAAGAAAAGCAAATTCCAAGCTGTCAGTAAATTTCGAGTAGAAAACGAATTCACGGAATTTCAAAACGAATTCACGTTTCATTTCAACTTTGCTTTTCATTTTTTCAAATTGAAGTCGAAGTCTTCACTTTGACACTGCACTTTTCTAAATAAGGTGAAGTGCGCTTCACTTACGATTTCATGGTGAAAACTTATTTCATTTGGAAACACTGAAGCAGAGAAATGAATTCAGATAATTTCTTTAAAAAAAGATTCATTTCGGATTTGGCTTTTATTTTAGATTTGGTAAGTTACAGCAGCGCTGGTTTGTAATAATAATAATAATAATAATAATAATAATAATAATAATAATAATAATAATAATAATAATAATAATAATAATAATAAAATGTACATATGTATATGTGTTAGGTTGAGGAGTGCTTTTGCTTTCACAACGAAATTTGTTCGTTGTTCGGCAAACAAGCGTTAGTGCCATCGCAAACAATTCAAATGATTCAAAGGCTTAATTTGCGACTGTAATTCAAATGAGTCAAATTATTCAAAAAAAAAGTTGTGAATCATTTTTTGACCCATTTTTTGACATTTTAAATGTTGAGAAATTAAATTAGTCAAAAAAACAAACAAACAAACAATCAATTACATATAGTAGCGGTTTTGTACACACAAACATAAAGCAGATAACCACAAAACAAAACTAGCTGCTGCTTTGCTCAACAGCAAACAAATCGCTGTGAAAGCAAGCAAAAGAACAGATAGAACCGAACGAGAGCAAGAACCTTTGTATTCTCCTCAATCCAAGAACAATAATAAATAATAACAAATAACAAATAATAATAATAATCTAATTCATTCATTCATTCATTCGTTCATTGGGTAAATCCAAAAAGTTTGAACTTTTCCGCTTTTTTTCTCTCTCTACGACAAAATAAGCCTAAAAATGCTCAAAATTGCTTTTGGATGTTTTTTGAAAATATTTTTTTATAATTTTTCTTGAAATGCATAATTGTCGTATCATTACAGTAATTGGACAGTAAATACCTTGAAATACGAATACGTTAAAATACAAATACAAATACAACTGCAATACATACATACAGGGTGCGGCAAAAAAAGTGACCTCTATATAAATGACCATAAAAAATTTTATTTTTTGACAAATCCAAATTCTGTTTTCGAGAAACAATAGACAATCGTTCTGGCTGTAATATACTCGGTTGGTTTTAAAGTAGCCTCCTTGTGCTTCGATACAGAGCGTCAGACGCGTCAAAAAAAAAATTTGGTCGCGCCACGCACTTCTGGGCTGGGAGCGCGCGCGTCTTCGCGTAAGCGAAACTGTTCGTAGTTGGGCTAGTGCACAATTGATACAGCTGAAGGAGCTGTTCCGTGTAAGCTCACAGCACGTCGACGACCGATCATCGAATCCGCAGTTGGTGATGATCTATTGTTTCTCGCAAACAGAATTTGGATTTGTCAAAAAATAAAAAATTTTATGGTCATTTATGTAGAGGTCACTTTTTCTGCCGCACCCTGCACTCTATAATAAAGTATACATATAGCAAATAATAAAGTATACATATAGCAAATACACATAAAAATATAATTCACTTTTTTTTATTTAATTTTGATTATTTCAATTTTTATTTCTTCAGTAAAGCCTTAAACATTTCATTAAATAAAAAAAACTTCCAAGAAATGTCAAATTTCCGTGATGGAGGCGGTGGGGTTGAATTGGCTGGTGACGCATTTGCCGTCGGCGGCGTAGAACGGCGGGCAGCAACTCGGCCGATGGCATTCGCTCAGCCGCGACGAAAGGCTAAAAACGAAAATTTTATTATTTTATGGGGGTGTCACTAGTTAGTCGCCGCTATGTAAAGAGCACATCGCTGCTAGCCAGCTGTGTCAGCTCTTCGGTTGGCTGTGCGCTTAAGAAAGAACGGTCGGTCAGCAAGCACGATCAATGATCGTCAGTATAAGATCAGGAATTTGGTTTGTTTTATCCCCGAGAAATTCGAAATTTGTTATCTTTTCTAAATCATTTCTTCTCCAAAAATTTCCAATAATCCAAAATTTTCTTTTCTCATATCATTTTCTCATACGGCCCAAGGCTTAGGCTAAGCCTAAGTTTAAGAAACTTCCAATAACTTCGAGATTTGTAAGTTCACCGTGACGATAACGCTGGGCCCTTGCCGTGGGGGGGGGGTGGTGGGAGAGGTTCAGCTGATTCTTCTTCAATGATTAAAAAATATGTTCAAAAGCTAGGAAATAATCGAATTATTGTTGTACATACAACAATAATTCGATTATTTCCTAGCTTCGCACTGTATGTACACATATGTAAAATGTGTCTTCAAAAAAGAGTACTTTGAGCAGACCGCGGACGAAACGTCGCGACGACAAATACGATTCAAGTACAGTATTTTGTCGCAGTCCGCCTTCACGGGACACGCCTCGAAATTGCATGCGCCAAACTCCTGGTTCTTGTTTCTGGAAGTTGCAAATAAGAAAAAAGATAATATATAGGCGTCAGGGGTGAGTCGAAAATGAATTTGAAACTTCGAAAATCGAAAATTTCCAAAGTGAAATTCGAAATTCGAAAGAAAAAAAAATTTGTCGAAATTCAAAAATTTGGCAAAATTTTCAAATTTTTTTAAATTTTTTTTTCTCATTTTTACAAATATTGCCAGATTTTAGCGGTAGACTTTTAAATCAAAAAATTATTTATGATTGAGTTGAACAAAATTTTCTTTTTTTTAGAAAATTTTTCTGAAAATAAAGACTTTTTGGCAATTTTCTCTTTCGATTTTCGAAAAGGAAAATACATGGATATGAACAACAAAAAAAAGACAGTAGGGGTACGGTAACTGGCGAAAAGCCTACTCGCATTGTGCGCTGAGACAAGCGCGAATTCGCGATCGAATTCCGCAGCCGCCACACGAGCGCGAACACGCGCTCCATTCGCCCCACGCGCTCCACACGTTCGCGCCCGCCACCGTAGTCGTCGCGGTGGGCGGAGCTTCTACATTTAATTATTTTTAGGAAAAATATACAAAAAGCAATTCAAAACCAAATTACCCGTCACCGCGATTTGCTGGAGAATGGGCGAATCGTACGCTAAAAATAAATGATTTTTTAAAGCAAAATCTTATGGACGCTAGTTCTTGGCGCAAAGTTCCTGGGCGTAAAATTTTGCCAACGATAAAAAGCACGGGGTGTGTGTGGTCAAACACACCCTCATGCAAATTTAAAATGTATATAACGAATCCAAAAATTTGGGAAATATTTGCAAACAATTGTGAGAACAACAACAATAAAGTTACTGGCACGAATTCGAAGATAGAAGCCGCGGTCCTGAGACGCTTGCGAGCGGAAAATAATTGCCATTTGATTGGACTCGGAGACGAAGCGCTCTTCCGGCCGCAAATCGCAGCAAAATCTGAATACATATACATATGTATGAGAGAATTTTGTAAAATGTAAAAACAATAAGTTTTGTTGCTATTCTACTGTGTTTTTCGCGCTAAGCTAAGGAAGAGGAAGATGATTTTCAAGCCGTTTTTGAGTTTCGGAATTCCGAATTACGAGCGAAGATTTTTTCTTCCGTCCAAACCCGGTGGGACAGGGAGGTGGGAAAAGGATAAAAATAGAGCATGAAAATGCATCGCATACTCGGGCTCAGGCTCAAGAATCGAGTACTCGGCCACTTATGCTCGGGCTCGATGTCGCGGGAAGATGCTCGGACTCGGTTTTTTTGATACTCGGTACTCGGTTAGGCTCCTCGGCCTCGATCATTTGTGGCTCGCTTGGTCAAACCATCAAGCATCAACCAAGAAAGAATATATAAAGAAATTTTCAATAATCAAACACTTGTACAAGTTTTCTTACAAAAAAATTCTTAATTAAAGAATGCTCGGTACACGGCTCGGCTTGGTACTCGGTTTTAAATAGTGGGGGCACAGGCTCGGTTGACACTTGGGTTTGGGATTTTTTTCTCGGGCACCACAACTCAAACTTGGGGGGGGGACATGAGCCTAACAATACCAGAGACTGTACATACTGTACATACTACATATTTACAATTTCCTTTTTCAAACATATTTTTTGGAAAAAAATTTATAAAATTAAAAAATTGTTTTAATCAAAATGTCACGCGAATTGTCAGAAACATTAACATACCGCGCTCCGGTGGCACGTTGGTCGCCGGCCAGCTTCAACTCCACAAAGTCCTGACAGATGGAACTGCACAGAAACGAAAATTCGTCGACAAACTCGACTTGAACGCGCGCGGTCTTCGGCGCACGCACGATCCACGAGCAGCGTTGGTCCTCCTCGTAGCCGTCCGCGTCGTAGCCAGGCGATTTCACGTCGCGCCAGTCCGCGAAATTCACGTTCAAAATGCCGCCGCACTCCGCGTCTGTGACGACAAATTTTTTGGTGAACAACAAGTAATTAATAAATATTTAATTGCCAATAATATTTAGTTTTGTTTAAATTTATTAAATAATTGCAACTTGTGACAATTTTCCCCTATTTGTTTTGCCCACAACTTTTTCAATTGTCAACATTTTTCGTACGTCAAAAATTCTTCCAGATTCGGAGGAATCAGCGCCTACTACATGGAGACCACATTTTCAAGGCAAAAGTTGATGAAAAAATTGCTCAAAAAAGTTCCCAATCGCCAACAACTTTTTTTTCTTGACCGAGTTTATGTCATAAACGATTTCCTGCAAACTGCCAAATAACATACGTAAATCGATGTTTTTTTGTTAATATCCATATTTTTGTGCTGTTAAAAAATAAAATACTATGTGTTCTGTGTGGTGCTACCGCGTTTAGCCGAAAAAGTCAGGAATGCGCGTTTGGCCTAAAAAGTTAGCATTTTTTGTTTTTGAGCATAAAAAATGCGTGCGTTTTTTATTCTGCGCGCATTCTCGTTTGCGCGCTTTTTTTTGCCCTGTGCGCTTTTATTCATTTTTAAATAAATTTCATTAGAAAAATTATTATTTTCAGTTCATTCGTGATGCTATGTATCTGTTGAGAATGGAGCAGGTTACACAGCTTAAAAAAGTACATATGTTACACATATGTATCTCAAAAATTTTTTTGGTGCAGCAAATTGCTTTTAAAAATAAAAAAATTTAACTGCTATTTTAATAAATTTAATATCTCAATACATATTAGTTGTTTACTTAATTTTTATCAATTTATTTTAAAAAGTATCAAAAAGAAAAAAGCGTGCAAAAGAGAATGGATGCAGAATAGAACGCTCGCATTTTTTTATGCTCAAAAACAAAAAATGCTAACTTTTTAGACCAAACGCGCAACCGCGGTTCTGTATAGCACCCAAAAAATTCTTTAAAAATAGTGAACAAAGCAAAAAAATAATTTTTAAAAAAGTTATGGGAGCAAAACAAATAGGGAAACACAATAGGATTATTGCTATGAAAAATGTCATTTCAAAAATAAATTTTTTGTCGCTTTAAATTTTTGCAAAAAAAAACTTTTTGGCGGCTGAAAAGTGGAACAGTCGTCGCCACCGTATCCCGTCGGGCAAATGCAGCGGCTACAGTTGGATGGGTGCGGATAGCCACCATTCGTGCACTTCGCCACAAACTTCGGCCGTTCGCCCGACTTTGCCGCGTTACATTTATCTGATCTTTATCCGTTTTTAATCTCTATTCCTCTAATTTATCCCCTTTTTATCATTTCTGTTTATCTCTCAATGTACATACATAATATGAATGATAATGTAATTCCCTCACATTCTCAATCACCACACCAAATTATCATTGATTACAGATATACATATATGTATATGTATGTATTTGAAAAAGATTACCTATACAGTAGGCTTTGTTGATAATTTGAATATCGTAGAATGAGAGCTTTTCGCGCTGGCCGATGGTCGACTGATAAAATGTATTCCTCAAAATTGAGTGATAATAATGATAATGGTAATAATAATGATAATGGTAATAATAATGATAATGGTAATAATAATGATAATGGTAATAATAATGATAATGATAATGATAACAATTCCAAATTATCACCGCTCACTTTGTGATGAGCGTGAGGCTGAATCCGTCGGCGCTAAACGCCGTGGGACCGTAGTGCATAACCGACCCATAGTCATACGGTATGCCAAGCGTTATGATTTCGTCGGTGCCTGAAATCAAAAAACGACCACCAATTTTGTATAAATGTACACATGTATAGTATGGTATGTACCTCTGCGCTGAAAGTCGCTCATGTACGAGGGAATGATGAACTCCTTCTTCACGTCCACGTACTTGCCCGCGTCGGGGCGAGATTGTTCGTGCCAGAGCCCTGAATGAATGACAAGACTCTCATTCCCTCCCTACACACCCCTTCACACATTTTCCCGGCCCTGCTTAGTGGCGGGCCTAGGGGAGGTAGCTTTTGAATTTTGAGCCCCCACATAGCTCTCCCTGTCACAAGAAAAATAATTTTTTATAGCCAAGGTAGCATCTCTCCCGATGAAGTAACAAAAAAAGTGTTTTATTAAATTTATTTGCGGCCAGCCCCTTAGACCAATAGCCATAACACCCCCTCTCTCCCCCGCTATAGCCCTCCCCCAAGGAAAATAAATTTTTATAGCCAGAGTATCCCTCAACGAAAAAACAAAAAAACTTTTTTTATTAGATTGTAGGTCTTCTGACAGCCTACGAAATGCTCATACCCACCCCCGCACCTTTCGCTTTGGTCGCCCTAACCCCCACATCTGTATTCGCTCGTAGGGGCGAGCGAAACGAGACGTGAGGGTAGAGGCAA